>DWJK01003525.1:0-13019 GCA_018248815.1 Croniades pieria auraria
CTTAACCCTCTCAATATGAGAGGAGACCCATATTCCAACAGTGGAATGACAAATGGGTCGATTATTATTATTTATTTATTTTTAGCATAAAAAGAAAAAGGTATTAAAAAGCACAATCTTCCGTATTTCGTTCCACGTATACAAGATTGTCTATGACGTCACACCTTAGATAACGATGTTCGGCTTTAACATTTAGTTCATGCTTTTGACTACGCAATATGACTCATTACGATTCTCTGTTTACTCGTCTCACATAACAAAGGCTTACGACAACTTTCTGTTTGTTTATTTCTATCGTCCCATTCACTGGCTTCAATATATTATATATACAGCTTTATTTTGCTATATTTTTCGTTTTTTGCCGAGAATGGGATTGAGAACCTTTTATCAATTTAACTATATTTCGAATCTGAGAGAAGCGTTTGTCTAAATGTTGAAGGAAAGAAGGACCTGCTAAGTTTATCATTGTTGGTAATTTAAAAAAAAAGGATGGGGAGAGGCGTGGTATAGAGAAAACAAAGCAGATCTTTAAGAATACATATTTGGTGCTCGGCGCTCTTCTCTACCTACCTCGCAAAAGACATGGTGTGATACTTAATAATCCCAAAATAAATTACAAATAACAGAACTTCAAGTATTTCACAATAATACCGGCCGGTAAAATTACAGATACACCTTCGTATAGTATCATGTGTGATACCGCAGGTTTGTAATTTGCAACTGAACAACAAAATCCCAATCGGAGATATCGTATTGTCAACGAGGGCACCCGCATTACGGTCAGCAGCGCCGCGCCGCCTAGAACTCATTATGCTTTAATGTAGGTCAATTCACTGTAAGATTGACATTGGGACGTCTTGTGGTCTATATGCGCGCTTGATGCTGGCGCCGTGCCAACTGGACCGCCACCTCTCCGTCCAAGTGCTGCGTAATGTATTATCCCATCATATTTTTAACTGCCCAGACTAAACACCGCGATAGTGGCAGTTGCGCTTGACGTCACCGCGAATATCTCCTGGATCCCATAGGTGTTTGTTTTGTCTATTGAAATGAACTTGAGACTTAGTTCGCTAACTCATGATTCATGTTTTGTATTGACTGTCTCACCCTGTTGTCAGCGCATTTTTTTTTATTTATCGGTAGTTAAAATGCCTTTGACATTTTCGTGATAATATAATACCTGTTATATACTATGATTAATATTTTTAACTGGTTGAGTAAAAAGCGAACTATTGGTTTTTAACGATGACACAGCAACAAGTGGTTTTTGCAAGTTGATTTCTGTGGATAGTGTCAATAAAGTGAAACATTATAAAAAATGGGACAACAAATATATTTAGCTTAAGAAATCAGTGTATTTCTTACGGAACTATATTATTTATAATTTGACTGCCTCCTCGGTCGAGTGGTTGCAAGCGCGGCTGTCGATTGGGAGGTCCTGGGTTCAAATCCCGGGTCGGATACCATTGGATTTTCCTAATTTATAATTTCTAGTAGTGACTCGGAGTTTGGATTAGTGCCCGATGTATGGCAATAGGTTCACCACTTATTCCATGACACTTAAACGTAACTGGTGAAAAGTGGGAGTGTACTATACTCCTGTGCCTACCCCTTCAGGGATCATAGGCGCGATGTTACATTTTTTAATTTAACAGGTTACCCTAAATAACCGAAACTCACCCATCGGTCCAAATATGTTAGATACTGATGGAAAGGAGAGTCAGAAAAGTCCAAAACCGGCATGCTTGTATCAAGAGAGTGTTTAATTTGGAAGAAGATTGTCAGGTCTGTAATGATATGGATATTTTGCACTCGGGGTTCTCTACGTGCCCCGTAAGGGGACCTGACGTGACGGTATGGTAGTACCGTGTACTTAAATGAATATTTTTGTAATCTGTTAATTTGTGAAGCAAGAATAAATTCCCCGAACTAGTTATAATGGAAACAGAGGGCATCAGGTCCATCAGTGACAGGTGACCAGGCGTTAGTGCATTAGTGATTCTCGGAGGAGTTGAAAATAGTGCAGTCATGAGCGCGCTTTCGGCGTGGGAGTAAATGTTGATTGACGAACACATTACCGCGCGAGGAAGTGAGAACGACGGATAGACGGATGCAGTGACACTTTTGTGTTTATACTTAGTTTTCCGGTCATTTAGCATTCCATGTAATTATATATAGCTTTCTCCAAATGTCTTACATAAAATTGACTAACGACAAATTTCTAACGACTGCGTCATAGCCGCGGTTTTTACACCTGTGACTAAATTGATGAAATCTTTGTTAGTCTCCTATGAATCATTCGGATGACAAATTTTTAAATAACTAAACAAAATGTTTTTTACTGTCGTCATACATATTCAGTGTATTATGGTTTATAACTAAAGTTTAAAAATGTAAACGGCTTGCATCGTATTCTTGTCTTTTGTTTCCTATCATAGACAATGAGAAGTTCAATTAATAAAAAATCGAATATTGTCTATGGATAAGAAGTAAACTTTCATCGGGTTGACTGTAAAAAAATGTGTATTTTCATAGACAATCCTATTCTGCCATGTCTAATTCTATTAATAGTATACAATGATTTATTTGCGTGGGAACGTTGTACGAAGGGCGCATTAATATCTTTGATAATTCATTTTAATTTATGAAATGTGCATGTTTAAAGCTATTGTGCGGTACATTAAGCATGAATAACTATCATTACACATTCACCACCTATGGACCTTTGCACAGCCTTTGGCGTTATTGTCAATGAACATATGCATACAATACCTGTTGAAGATTTCATTCAGTTAACTCACACTTCTCTTTAGGTGTATATATATGTATGTAAGTATAAAATTATAGATATATTTTTAGTAGTCAAGATATTTTTTTAATACGTTAGTGTAACAGCCTTCATTGTTCGGATTAAAAAGGATTTTTTGTCACTCAGTTAATTGATTTTAGTTAATAGAATTACGCTAGATTAAACTTCTTTGGATAATTATATACGTATTAAAGTGGGATAAAGTGAGGTTTAATTTAACTAGTTACGAAGACACTGTTAAAATAAGAATTGAGCGATTCCGTCTGTTCGTATTTAGTCAGAGTACTGTCGAGTGCATCATGTAATACATTACATTGCTTCATGATAGCAGGAAAAAACGAGAACCCGCAACCTTCGGAAGCTAATAAGAAATGTATATTACCCCCATCATGTTCTCCCATTATAGGTCTTAGAAGGCAATTACAATTTAATGAAGCCACTCGCATTACGCGATTTCCCTTCGGTTAAATTAACAGCTTTTTGCTCGTTATGTGATGCAGGTACTGCTAGTTCTCTTGCGCTGAGCGATATTGCTTTTATTAGCTACCAATTTCTTTTTTTTTCTAAGATAATTTCCGTGGGAAAAAGTATGCATGAACACGCAGTCAGTATAAATGAAATTTTTTCAGTAATAAAATTTAGGTGCGGGCTTGTTTCATGTTTCAGTACTGTACGAAGTTTAATATTCGTTTATAAATGCCATCCACGCGCCGTCACGTTACGTGATGGTAGGTAATACCAGCTCCCCAGTTCTTCAAACACGCACGTTATCAAAGTGCGATAACGCTTCTTCCACTGAGCAATTTGAATTAAGTCGTTTCGCTCTATGTGTGCCGAACACGCGATTTCTGAATAAGTTAGCCGGGTCTTTGTGGACAAAATAACATGTTGTTTTTTTGACATATTATTAGAAATAGTTTTTTGATTTGGATATTTTAATTTAATATTATCTACCTTGTTACAGGCTTGACCCACCAGCATCACAGGATCAATTTCCAATGGAGAATAAAAAAAATGTGCCGGCTACACAGCAGCCATTGACCCAGCAACACCTCATGGCACAGCATGTCCATCCAGACCAAATATATTCACCGCAGCAGCCTCAAATAACTACATATCTAAATTCAGCTCAGCCAAATCAAATTCAACCAAATGGAGTGATGCATCAACTTCTACAGAGCCAATATCAATCGAACATGAACGCGCGATCGCCACTATTAGAAAATAGACATGAAGTATACGGCACTGGTCACAATCACGAGTACACAAGACATTACGGAACCAACGATAATTACAATAATTATCCTCAGTCGCCAACTCGTATCGAAAGAACCGAGCTCCAACCAGACCAGAACGTAAATCATGAAATACTACACAATGTTCCAAAAGGATATAACGCTGAAGTCTACCATGACTACCTTAAACGTAACCCACCGAAGGATAGTAATCAAATATACCAAAATCATCAACCAATGTATAGGCCTAATGTAAATCAGTACGGTTCAAAACCATACCTCCCATATTCAAATAGAATAGGACCGCAGAGCAACACGGAGTTGTTAAGAAAACAGTATAATGAAATTCAGCAAATGAAAATGCAACAACAGCTGCACTATCAGAACCAGGCCCAAATGCATCAACAGCAAAAATTCGCTGAACGACAACTTTTACTGCAGCAAATTCATGGTGTTCAACCGCCTCCGAACCTACAGAATAGCATATATTCGGACAGCTCATATAGAGACTTAGATCGCTATAGTAGCAAACATGATTTCAAGGATTACGCTATGACAGACATGCAAAAGGACGCTGACAGATACGCTAAAAATAACGAGTATAAAGAAATGGAAAGACAAAACAGACAATATCAGGAAGCGCAGTGGCAAGCGAATCAGGCAGCTGATGCTAGAGAAATAGAAAGGTACAGAAAACAACTGGATGAAGATAAGGCTAAAATTCAATCACCGCCTTCCGATTTTAGCAACCCATCGCAAAAGAACAGTTTCGGCATAATTTCACCAATGAAGTCAAGCGAGTCAAGTACTCCTAGCATAAAATCTCCATCGTCTGAGGGTCGAAGAAGTAACGGCGGAAACCAGGCGCTACGATCACCAATAGCTCATAGAATCTCTTCGGCCCCCGTTACAGTTGCTGGAATACTTTACAAACAGGGATCTGATGGCCTAAAAGTATGGAGAAAGAGATGGTTTGTGTTGTCAGAGTACTGTCTCTTTTATTATAAAAGTAAGTAGAAAATATATACGATTATTAATACAAAAATACACAATGTCAAATTATATTAAAAACAAATTGTATTGACTTTCAGGTCAAGACGAAGAAAAACTTCTAGGCTCTGTACTTCTACCATCGTATAAGGTATCTGCATGCTCTGCGGAAGATAAAGTGATGCGCAAATTTGCTTTCAAATTGGAACATGCAAATATGAGGACTTATGTTTTGGCAGCTTTAGACCAGGAAGCAATGTTGAAATGGGTCAAAGCGCTTACCATGGCTGCGCTGATGCAGGGGCAAAAGTAAAATTTTTTAAATTCTTTTCCAAAAATTTAAATCCAAAATTTTTTACTTTCTTAATTATATATTGTATGGGTACTGTAAGATTTGGTCTGTATAACATTATATAATAAACATGCATAATTCGTGTGTTCAATTTATTGCAGCGACCAGCCGCAAAAGCAGCACGACCGGTCGGCGGCAAAGCCAGAGGTGGGTATTACTGTGTGCACGATCGTGTTACTGTAGCGGTGCAGGTGACCGATAATTAGTGTGCCAGAGCGGAACCAAGGACAGCCTTACGCATATAAACTGTGCTGTTCCTATTAGAAATGTATGAAATGATGGATCGTAGTACCGTTTAATTTTTTTTGTGCAGTAATAGTATTTCTATTACATCATCAGGCCAGGTTCTTAGGCAAGGGTAGACAAAGAGCAGCGAGTGCCTAATGCTTTATGTTTCCAGACCTAACGTGTTCGTCGATTTTGCTAACTCGCGACTATAGGCGAATATAGATAAGGATGGACGATTTTGTCTCTTATCGGGATCTGCGTCCATCAACATTCTCATTGTATATACGAGTATGTGGTAATTTATTTATTGTAATTAACAATTGAATTATTTAAGGATACCGACGAAGTCGCTGGCCCCACGTATGCGAATGCCCCACCCAAGCCAAGACGGTCGAACGATGGTTATAACTCACCAAGCCCCGATATGTAAGTTAAAAAGATTCATTAAGATAGTTTTTTCATAAGCGATGCCAAATGCTTATTAATCTAAAAAATTAATTATCCTTATTGTCTTGAAACATGTTTATTATCATTTTAAAACATTGCAGGTATGATCCAAACTACGATCTACTCAAAAAGCCAGCATCACACTATAGTCAAGGCACCAATCACACTCGTTATCAGGATCCTCACATGAACTACCAAAGTAGTACAAATCAAGAGAGCACATACACTCGCAGTCCGCAGTCACCGTCGTTAAAACAATCACAGTATCAGACGAAACGGTCATACGATACGCAACATCTTTCCTTGCCATTAACCAACACGAACACCGAACATTTAGAAAACAATCAACCATCAAACTTACTCATGTACAGGTCTAATCCTCAATCCCCTTATTTTGAAAATAGGAATAGAAATCAACAGGAACAAAAGGCAACCCAAGAAACAACTAAAGAACAGGTGTACGATAGGCAACCGCAACGTAATCCCTTTTTGCAAGACTATTCAGCCCCAATGGATACCTCTCCGAAAAATAATGATGTCCAACCGAAGAAAAACCGTGGGATAGAACAAGAAGATAGAACGACTAAATCGAATTTCAATGAATCTTATCCTGAATCACGAACAAATGCAACGGCTCATCTCGATAATAGTAGTTATAATAAAGACATGTATGGAGAGCTGAATGTAGCAAGAACAACTGGCGGAGTAAATGTGAGCAATGACCGTGTTATTGAAAGACGCACTCCAGAAGCTTATGGCCGAGCAGCTACCGCTTCTGGGTACAATAAAGGGAAAATAGGCGACTACGAAGATATATATAATGCATATGCAACTGACAATGAAAATATCAAAATTTATTCCAAGTCTCCAAATGCCTCTCAGTGCCGAGACAATATTAGCATCTCCAGTCACAAGCAAGCACAAGATCATACACCCAGCCATGTGAGTTAAAAAAAAATCATTTATGTTTAAGTAATACGTTTTATAACGGAAACATATTGACGAATATATTATTAAATACTTTTCAGGTTCCAGAAAAAGTTTTTAGTGGTCCATCCGTTTTGAGGAGGAAGAAAATGCAATCAAGTGGAATACAACCGTCGATGCCCCGACCTCACAGCGCTGACTTCCTTGAATATGAGTCTAAGAATGAAACATTAAATAAAACGATGCAACTGCGAACTTTAGAACCCAACAAACAACCGCAGCGACCCAAATCTAGTCTTGACATTAACTCGTACTACGATCCCAGTTCGGATCGATATTATTCCGAGGAAAGCTACGCGGAGAAGATGCGACAATCTGCACAATATCTGCAGCAACAGGGCGCTGCACCTCGAAATATTCAGATACCGCTCGCAAAATATGCAAGCGGGTTGGCAGAAAAACAATTAAATTCTCCGTATCCTCAGATTACTAATAATAATTACGAAACTGAATTCACCTTGAACAGAAACAAACGTGACAATGTCAGCTACCATTCGAAATACAGTGACCTAGAAGGATTAAATTCTAATTGGATGCTTAGGGAGAAAGCTTTGGAAACACAAAAGGAGCATTTGAACAGAAGTGGCAGCGTCATGAGCGACAGCTCAAATATCAGTGCCTATGTTAAGGAAATGACTAGACTTGATCAACAAGCAGACGGTTTTATGAGATCGGCGAGTGCAAGATTGCCGTCAACAGCTAATGAACGAGAGGGCGATAAGAAAATACAACAGGTACTAAAATATGCTGTTTACGCAAATATAACAAAATGTGTTTTCTTAGATATTAACATCATACCTGTATTTTTATGAAAGGGGTAGGGAACTGATTGTAGTACTTAAATTTGTCACCTGTTATGTTCGACCAATGGAATAGGGGATGAACATATAGCCATGCAACGGGTCCAAATTCAAACTCAGAGCTATTACTAGAAATTTCAACTTATAAAAACCCAATAATACTCTGCCCGACTCGGGAATCGAACACAGAACTTCATGCTCAGAAATCGTGCTTGTAACTAGGCCAACGAGGCAGTCCTTTAAATATTTATATGTATAATCTTTTACTTACAGCGCGAAGAATCAATGAAAAGATTGCTGGAATGGAAACAGAGAATGTTACAATCTCCATTGACTCGTAAAAGCACTCCAGCTGCTATATCACTTGCTCGTTCTCTCAATCAGAGTCGGCAGTCGTTGAGATCCGATCAGTACAAATCAAAAACCTATACTAACGCATCGTACAATAGCTATTCTTCTGATGATGAAGGTATGTTGTCCAAGTATTCAACAGATGTTCTAAATGTAGTTGGACATAGCATGAGGATAGGTTCAGTTATATCGAAGTCTATTTTCCTATGTTATTTTATTCTACAAGTGTTAGCAATACGATTCATATCACACCTGCATTTTGTTGTGTAAATACATATAAACAAGAATAACATAAATAGACTTCCATTTTTGAAGCATGCTAAACAATGCATGGACGAAAAATTATTACTGTCTTAAAAAAAAAATTGAGTATATTTGTATCTTTTACTACATATTTTTTATTTATGTAGATCAGTTAAAATATCATGGTTTAATATTCGTGTATCATCAACACTTTTTCTCTATTTAATAAATTAATTTGGGTAATATAAGCTGTATTTCCTAGTGTGAACCATTTATTTTTTTAAATATAAAAGTGCCATATAAATAACATCATTATTTACAACGATTTTATATATCTCTTGTATTCAAAATTTGCAGTAGCAATATGACGACTTCGCTTTGCGGAAAGGTACCTTCCTGCCTGTTGGGACACTGTATTACTAATAAGGTTCGAGTAGGCATCGGTGGTGGGACTTAGATCGTTATAATTTGGTGGTATGGTAACAATGGTTTTTGTGATTTGCTAACATTTTACAAATTGAATAAAAGAATATAAGTAACCTTACTAACAAAATAATAAAACTTTATTAAACGTAAAATTATTTTTGTTCGGTATTTTTACTTAAAAGACAATAAAACATTGGTTTCGCTTTTGCACCTCAGAGGAAACATCGGACACTGATCTGCAAAAACCCAGAGATATGCAGGCAGGAAGGTCCCATAATGTGAACATAACGAGTCCTATTGTTATGCGACCAACAACCCCGCACGCACACTGTATCGCTCACTCAACTGAAAAAATTAACACTAATTTGGAGGAAATAAATAAAACCACTTGCGAACCCGCAGACAATGCTTACGAAAATATCTTATGCACTGTATCAGTTCCAAATGTAAAGTGTGATAATGAAACATCTGAATGTGAAACGAGTGAACTTGATAAAGATTTATCTGTAGTGAAAGATGTCGCTGAATCTGATTTTCAAGAAAACACTACCATTGACAACGATGGTTACGAGACTCATGACAGCGAATCGGAATCTGAAACACAACTTGAATACACTGATTATGATCTAGATGAAGTATTATTGGAATCAGAAAGTGAAATTGAACGCCGTAAAGAAAATGAAATTCTAGCTCCTAAGAATCAAGATGTCGAAGATCCTACTACAAGTCAAGTTGAAAAAATAGATGACGTTGATTCAGAAACACCTCCTTTGCAACAATTGGGTGAAGATCATTACTTACCTATGAGTCCACGAAAAACATCCGTTATTGAACCTGCTCATAAAACTATATTAAAAAGTTTAAGTGCGTTTGATCATACCATATTGTATCACTATGAAGACAATCCTTACGTAGAAATGAATTTAGGTAATGACGAAGAAGACATGCAGACGTACGAGGTGGTGTGTGTTAACAATGGCAAAGTTGAACCAGTTTATATGGAAATCAACAATGTTATAGATAAAGATGAAACTGAAGATGTAACAGCAAAAGCCAAATTTTCATCTGACACTGTGTCTAATTTTGCTGAAACTAAAGATCATACTGTAAAAAGAGCCTCAAAGAATGAAAAAGTTATGAAAGATAAACTAGATTCTGATCTAGATGAAGAGTACATAAAAGATACCTCTCTTGTAGATGCTCCATTCAGTAGATTTAGTATATCTGATACTTTTAGGCCTGCTTCGTATTACCTCAGTGGCAGTATAAATATTTTAGAACGGCAAGACAGTTCTGACAGTGATATCGTTCCTCCTCCTCCAATACCTAATTCTTCGCCGCCGGTTCATGAATTGTCAGACGAAGCTTTATCTAAATATATTTTGGATAAATTGGATAAATCAGATTTATCCCAAGACAATTCAATTTTAAAAATGCTAACAAGCGAAAATCAAAAAATGAACAGTGGCCGGAGAAAAACCACTTCTTTAATGATTTACGGAAGTAAGACTTCTATACATGATACTCTTTCTAGGGGTGAAAGAGTTCGTAACAGTAGAGCAAACTTAGTAAATGATAAAAATAAAACACTTGATACATCTATTTGTTTTAATGATTCTATACAAGAACAACGAAATTGCAGTAGTATTGAATCCGATTCTCTCCAAAGCTATAACGCAGATAGAGGGTCTTCAAGATTGTCTATAGAATCTGATTTAAGTAGTAAATTTGAAATGGCGGTATCTAATATATCATCAGACATTAACAGCTTAAGGGACTGCGAATCTATTGCAGATTTACAAAATTCAAGTTACCGGGATTTGGAGAACATGTTAAAAAGGAGACCTTTATCTGATAACTCGTTATTTGAGTTTGCTGAATCTAATATTCAATCATCGTTGGAAGAAGTTGTTAATAGTGATTTAGATAGATATTTTGAACTTTCTCAACCAAGCACAAGTGAAGTGAAATACAGAAATAATCATGAAAATTCACAGTTGTATCCAAAATTTGAAGCTTCTCTCTGTACAAATAAAAGTGTTAGCTATTCTTCATTCGGCGACCACACACGTTGTTCTAGTTCTCCTACTAATAGTGGAAGGAAATATCTAACTTTAGAAAATAAAAGAAATACAGCACCCCCTATAAATAGGATAAATGAGCAAGTATCAAGTTGTGCAACCTTGCAGAGTTCCAGTAGTTCAATAAACATGGCGAGATCACCTTTATCTTTTTATAGTAAAAACAACGAAGGGACATTGTTGAAAAAGAATTTGAACAACGAAGTCATGGCTGATAAAATTAAAGAATTTGAATGTGACAAATCTTCGCTTAATACCGGAAACGAAACGAATACATCTTCAGCAACCACAGGATTTCACAGTAGAGAAAGTTCAACAGAACATAGTGCTCCATACTATTATTCCGATCTTTCATCACAAGAACATATTAATGTATTGCCTACATCTCATTTTTTGAAGAATACGAATTTACATCGTAAGTTAAACAACCAAAGACGTAAAGGTCCACTGCACAAGAAAAACGAAATTTCTCATATTCAAAATCCTATTCGAAATAATCAAGTGCTAATGACTGATCATTCTTTTGAATTTGCTGCGACGGCGCGAAGCGTATCCGTTGAATTCTTAAGTGCAGCAGAAAAAGATCCGGATATAGACCTTAAAAATATTTATGAGTCAACTGGATTTAAAGGCTCTAAAATTCCGGAATCAATTAATCTTATCCCAGGTCTCGGATGTAAACGAAGCACTAACCTTAATAATAGCGAAGGAAATTCATCACCAGATTTCAATAGTATTACGCGTAGTAATTTGAACGTCAGTACTATGATGAAGGTATCTACCGGTAGTATGTCGTCACATTGCAGCGGTAACTCTTCAAATACTGTTTATTATGATGCTGAAGCTGAAGCTAGTGCATACGAGAACGTTATTTGTCCAGGTGAGAAACACTGGGACGAAGATGCTTTGTGGAGAGACAATTTAAGGCGTGTATCTCATCGACACGCAAGATCTATGGATGACTTAGACGCTAGACCTATTGATGTATCGTTATCTGAACGATCCGGGACGGATATGGCTTGTATGAATAGTATTAAAAGAGTTAAGAAAAACATTACAGGAAAGATAAGCAGAACTCCGACCTATGTGAATTATGACATTCAAGGTGAAATACATAGACGTCGAGAAAACAGTATTAATTACGATAGTGTATTCAACGAAGAAAATGAAAAATTTGATGAAAATGACGTTTATGTAAGTTTAGCGACTACAGCAGATGGCATACAGGACCATTCAGATGAAGGTGTTTATGAGCAGTTGACTATTGAGTCGTCAGAAAATTCACTCATTGTAGACACAGATAGCAACCAGTATAGAATGAAAACGACTGACAGAAGGCAGTTTGAAATTGACAGGGAAAAACTTAGACAGTGGGATCTCATGTCTAGCGGTCTAATGAAAGGCGGAACAGGATGCGTGCGGAGTGCGGGTTTGGGCATGGACAGAAGCGACGCTCTGTGTAGTGTGGACAACGGGACTGACAATGCAAGCAATGAAGGTATCCTCTAACATTCTAAGGTCCCGTAAGGTACACTATGTAAGTTTCATTTCTACTAAAATTTCAGCAAAGCAAAGTCATTATTTTCATTCTTGTAAATAAATAATTTGGCATTTTTATGTGCAAAGTATTTTAATAATTGTTCGAATAAACTTTTTGGTTTGAATGATGGGTTTAAACAAGATAAGGTGTGTAGTCATTGAGCATGCACGAATTTAACAAGGACTATACAATGTATATAGAATGATACACAGAATGCAATCATACTGTATATTACTAATACATTTGCAATTAAGTTGATGACACACTTATCATGTTTTACCATCTAATTTACAAATATTTTTTTAAACATAAAATATTGCAGTTTTGTTCTTTTTATTTTAATATAATGCCCATGATTGAACCTTTTTTAGCTTCAATGTCAATGTCAGGCACAAATATTGAATCAGGCATAAACAATAACACACATAGTCAACAATCATTGTCAAAGAAAGCATTTCTCGGAAGTAATACATCAATTGGACGAAGCAATAGGGAGGGCAACATACCAGTTCGGGCCGTGAGTCCAAGAG
>DWJK01003526.1:0-13019 GCA_018248815.1 Croniades pieria auraria
GCACTTGGCCAGCGTGGCGGACTACGGCCTTAACCCTCTCAGTATGAGAGGAGACCCATATTCCAACAGTGGAATGACAAATGGGCCGTGTCAACTTCAAATACAAAATTAACTGCCTTGACCGTTACCTAGAGGCTTTCGTGTTTTCAGCGCCAAGAATGTAGGTCTCATTGAAAGTTAAAGTATTTTCTAAGAAATAATGTTAACGGGTTTTTATCTAACGGGTTATTTTGTATTTTTAAATGATAAATGGATGTGTAATAAAAATGTAATGATTTCAGAAAAAATACAATATAATGTGAATACCTATAAGAGGCATGAGGTAAGTATTGCGCCCTTACTTCGTTAGGTCCAATGCCTGTCGTTTCGTTGGGCGGTTTAGTTATTCCCAACGAATTCAAAGTTGGCCTGTTCATGTGTTATATAGTCTGGCCTTGAACGGTGAGGGGGTGTCTCGATCTGTAGTGGGCATGTCCACGTCACGTATGTGATTAATATATTAACAATAAATATGACGATCCAAAATAAAACCAACAGAGCGTTCATTATTGTCGTTTTTATTCTGAAACCAATTCCAGAACAACTTAAAAGACTGACAAAAGCTACGTCTTTTGAACCGAAGAAATGCATCTTTTGAACATTTTTGCTGACTTTGCTCGCCCCTTGCGAGAAGGGTGTAGGTATGAAACGCCCTGGGACCCTTTATGAAAGCTGTAAGCAAACAAACCGCGTTAAGCTCATTTCAAATCACAATTTGCGCCCAAAGTGAAGCGGGAAGTCATCTAAATAGCGACAAAGAGTAAGATGAGGGATGAGCGAGAGACGAGGGTAGAGTGGAAAAGTTCGTGCGGTAATAATGTTTACAGTATTGATTATGATTCTGCGTAAAAAGATTAAAAGAAGTGTTACAGGGTGTTCTTAATACTGACGCTATTTTTCTGTGACATCTAATTACATAAATTACGGAACGGACATACAGGATGGACGTTGTTAATAACTACAACGAAAGAGACGTCTATATATCGAATACATCTCTAAATGACGTCAGTTACAGAAGGCGTGTGACCGCCTCTTGTGCCCGTTTACGCACACTTTGCACCCAATACCGCACGTGAAAGGGTTCCATATGAGGTATTTACCTTCGAAACGTTTTTAGTGGCCTTCGTAAATTTAATATTTTGATATATACAGCTACGGCAGCCAAGTGCTTAGGCGATAATATCTGCATTTTATTAAGTCATTGTAAAACCGGTTTACAGCTTCATTCGTTTACAGGTGAGTAAAGTCGTTGTGAGATATCGCCGCAGGTTTATCGCTCATCGGGCTGGGATCGGTTTCGCGCGTAGGGTCGTTTCGCGCGCTATGAAAATGTTTTACGGCGGTCGGACCCGCGCGGCGGCTATCTTTAGACCATCTACTTTCAGCCCATGGTGCTTCTCATTTTCGTTAGCCTGCTTCGTTACCCGTGTGGTTATCAATTTGATGAATATAAAAATTCCATTTTCACGCTTACCTAGAAGACTTTTGTAGACATGTAAAGGCGTTTATTTACCACTGGCTTCTGATAAAAATATTTCTATTATCTACATGAAGGTTTGTATTTCGTATAGAGCAACAATAGATTTGTTACAGCAGTCTCTAGGCGACAGTCGGCTTCGTACATTAGTGACGTACATTAATTATGTTGTCCCATGGTTTTATTGGGGAACGCCAAATAAATACATAAATAATAATAATAAATAATAATCACTGGTGAAACGTGGGAGTGTTCTACACTCCTCTGCCTACCTCTTCGGGGTTAACAGGCGTGATGTTACTTTTTTTTTTAAATAATAAAGTTTTTATCCTGTTATCCTGTTTAAGAATTTGTAAATAACATAATGGGACTAGTTTTCGATGTAGGTGCTGGTTTAATAAAAGGGTTGTATGGAGAACGTTGCCAAACGCACTAGTTTACAACTTGCGTTGAGGTCAGCTCGGAGTTTGCTTTATTCGCAACGTGCCAAATTCTTTAACTTTTCCATTGAAGCGAACACAAATTACTAGTTTTAACTTTTATTACTGTTACATCAGTAGCAGATCTCATTAAATGAACTGATTTATAACTAAAAGTATAAAATTAGGTAAAATTGAGTATACTCAAGTATTTGGGAATGGATTAAGTATTGTTAGAGGTGGTCGCCTAGCTTGCGTTGCAACTCCGGACTACGATGGTCACCTCTGGTATACTCACACGTGGACCGACACAGACACCATCATACCGAAACATATCTACCATTTTTATGATACTCAACAAAAAAGCCGCCATTCTTGTCCATCCGTCTCACTTTAATCACAAATCCATTCACCCAATAATATGTTATTTAAAGTAAAAATATACATATATTTCGTATAATACGTAAGAAATAATATTTAATATTTATATAAATACTCTTGCGTACGCGATAATTACGACGTACAGAATTTCGTCGTAAAGTCGAAATTAAAGCGGGTCCATACTATTAATTGTTCCCATTGAGCAACGAACCAGAGAGCAATTAGGCGGTCGTTAAAAATTCAGCCTGTTGCCACGAGTCATTATTATTCTTAAAGTGGCAAATCAAATTTAACAACTTTCCATGTCTGTAGGATTTGTGGAAATCTTATTATTATAATTTCAGCTGGTGATTAGCTATGGAATGTCGGTACGTACATAAGGAAATTAAGTAGGTATAAGTATTATAGGTAGATTCGTTTTCATCTGAAAAGAGTAGCTAACGAGCAAGCAGTGGCCACATGTGACCGACTTCTACAACCGACCTCGGCTAGGGCTGTCGGAATATAACTTTACTCTAGTTACTTAAATTGTCAATAAAATTAGGACCGATTGAACTGGAACTGATAGTACGGTTATTCCAATTATTCGTACAGGTTAAGTAAGAGCGTGGTTAAGAGATGCCTGTCCTGATTGACGTCGTTTGCAGCTTTTTTTTTCAAGATATTCCGTCGTTATAAGTTCGCCAGATTTTGTGAGGATTGTGATATAAGATAGTTAGTTTCGGCTTGGGACTATGAAAAACTTGGCGGCGATAGATAGGAGGCGAGGAAATTAAATCCCTTGATTGATTGCCTGTCCCGGCCTGCTTGCCCTTTGTCTTTTCGACAAAGTAGCGAGTGTGTGTACGACGGATTTGTTTTACTCGTATATTATATCTAAACAGATTTGTAATACTCTGAATCAATACGATTAGGTTGTTCATTCGCTGTACGTTATCATTATCATCACCCAGTACCGCAGTCTCTACTAATCACCCTCAATTAGTGCTTATTATCCGTATCAAGGCGAGAAACAATACGTCCCCCGGTACTCGGCGCTGGCTGTATATCGCAGCCTACCTAAGCACGGCTATATATTCTTGCCGCCGGCGAGCAGCAGCGTATGCGGCTCGAGAAGTCGTGCTTTGCGATCACCATCCCCGCGTGGGAATTATAAGCAAAACCTCCTCAGGAGACGTGTCTATGTCTATCTGGGAATAGCCGTATAGGCTGATGGTGAATTAGCGTTATCGCTCTCTGTTCTTGATATTGTTTCCACTGATTCGTTACGAAGTCAAATTTAGACTTTTATTGATAAACTTATATGTACATATTGCAATGTGAAATGTATTTGACATATCGGGCTCTCTTCATCTGTGATAATTGCGAACTGCAATAGAATAATGAGCGTTCAATATGGTCGATTGGTCAAATAGTTGTTTTTTTAACAAGATTGTCACCATCATCAATTATTGCCTCGTTCGTGGAATGGTTGCAAGCGCGACTGCCGTTCGGGAGGGCCTGGGTTCAAATCGCGGGTCGGGTACTATTAGAATTTTCTATTTAAGAAATTCTAGTAGTTACTCGTAGTCTGGATCTGTGCCCGGTATATGGCAATAGGCTCACCATCTATTCCATGGAACGTGAACGTAACCGGTGAAACGTGGGAGTCTACCACATTTCTCTGCCTACCCGTTCGGGGATTACAGGCATGTATAATGTGTAAATTAATTTATTTATTAATTATTAATTCGTACAGGTCCGAAACTAGTCGGGCCATCCCGAAAAACGTACGTGAGTTAAGCCGGTACATATTATTCATGTGTATAAATTCTCACGAAACATTTAATAGTAAATTAATTTAGATTTTCAATTTCAAACAAAAGATTTTATACGCATACAAGGATGCCAAATGAACGCGTGGCCAGCCTTGCTTGTAGGTACAGGTATATATGTACATATCTGGTGGACAGGTGACCGTTAAAGGCAGATTAAATTTTCACGAGTGTTGCAGTGTTCCTAAATTCACGTGGAACGGTCGGACGCGATTGTTAGTTAGATAACAATCTTGTAGCCGCGCTGGAGGTCATATTGCGGCGTTTCGGATAGACGGACTAATGGGTCGTGTGGTTATTGTTGTCAATAGTAACGTTAATATAAATTATCGGTTCGCCAGCTCTGAATCAGCATTTTGTTATTGTTATCGTATGGTCACGCGAGGTTATTACGGGGAAGGCAGAGAACATCGAGTGTCAAATATACATGAAATTTGTGTTTAATAGTGGGATCACACGTTATAATTTAACCACCTGACATGCACTTCAGCAACTCTCGACTGCCTCAAGGACTTTGGATTTGTCGATTTAACTTTCTTCTTTTCCAATGATCAATCCGTTCTGACAATATGCGGTCGTCGAAAGGCGCACAGAGATTGCCCCTTAATGGTCATCACACATCGCCTTCGATACAGTCAACATGTACGGATGATGACCCCTACTATCAGACAGTCGCACCGTTTGTGTGTTATATTCTTTATTAAATTTATATTTATGTTACAGAAAATACTTTCGTTGCCTGTACTCAGCACACTCTGAACCAATTTACCTCTAAACGCTAATGGAAATTGGTATAATTTCAGAGGATGGGGTAGAAGATAAAATACACATATTTATGTAAGGATTTCATACTGAGGACCGTAATTAAGGTAAACGAACTGTTCATTACGCTCCCTGTCCCTAAGTGGAGCACCCTATATCCAAATATGAGGTTGTATTCTCTGGTTTATTCGGGAACTCACCCTAAAATTACGATTTACGACGTTACTTTATAAACCGAAAAAAATCCTTTTAATAACCATTATTGCGTCCCACGGCTGGGCATAGATCTTTCCTCCGTTACGGCATATGTTTCACTCTGTATCCAGCAAAGATCTGTCTTTGTCTAGATCTGAAATCGATTGCAAATAAACAAAAGTGATTACTGTAAATTCCTGTATATATAATTTATTAAAATCAACATCTACCAACTACTAATTAACTATTCTTTCTACATGTTTCTGAATGTAGGTTGAAGCCAAACTTGCTTGGTTATCATATCATCTATTTTTGCTCGGCTAATAACAAAACGCGATCTGTCAGTTGAAAAAAAAAACCGATGCAAAATTGATCAAAGCAAGCGGGATATTGGTTGGTTAAGACGTCATTTTCTCAAAAGAATCACAATGATTTCACTTACAGAAAAAATACATCTGCACTCTTAAACATATTGTAATGATTAGCGTATAGCAGAAATAATAGGTATAATTATAAAGTGAAACCATTAAGTACGCAAATTATAACGTAATGAATAAATATACAAAATTCGAAATAAGCTATAAGAGGGTATTTGCAAGTAAAAAATCGGGATGTTTCAAATAAAGGAATCTTTACATTTCCGTGATTACTTTTAAATCAGTAGTCTGTCAACATACATTTTTATAAGAGACGGGCTTTATCTAACTATGGTCACTAAAACTTCTAATTATTTGATTTTATTAGATTATTGAACATACTAATGTACATTAATTTTTTAAATTTGCGATTAAACATTATTGTGCTTTTAGTGTAATGGGATGGGTGTGAGAATGTTTCCATGTAACATTATTTGAATTATTTATTAATCGTAAATTTCTTTATTTCAGGTAAGTATTTACACTTTTGGTTCGGTGACGCATTATGGCAAAACCGCTAAAAGGTAAGTACAAAAAAAAATCATATTACTTCAAAAGGGTGCTATAAGTATATTAGCGGGGTTTGTTTGAAAATTTTCTGCCACTAGCGCCATCTCGTAGGATGATGAGAAACTTCACGTTCTCAAATTTTCTCTTAGTTCGTACATGAAAATACAGAGTGCGCTATGAGATCAAGGTTCGTCATAGTTTCGTAGTTGCATCGCAGATGTCGCTGTATACTGTTTACGGTAGTCGCGCCATCTATTGAACATTCAACAAAAACATATTCATTTCAGTTTGCAATGCTAAGAGTTAGTACTAAATTTACACCGCAATTTCAGTTTATTTCTTATACAGCCGCCAGAGTGCGTGGAGTGTAAAGGGATTAAAATACCACTCATGTTATATATATATAAGTGTAATAAATTAGTCAATAAAAACGGAATGCGTTTATTGTTAAAAACATACCTTGCTTGAGTGGTTTTAATTAAGAGATAATTGCTTTAGGTGTCAAACGTTTTTATGTCAATAAATATTATCAAATGTCTCGCTTTGGGTTTTGCCTGTTGTCATGATGATTTGTTCGCCCGGTAATCCTCTGCCGGGTAGAACAACTTTTGATATTGCATAGAAAAATTTTCGTACGGAGAATTATTAATCACTTTACGTGTACACAGCGCGTGGAATAATTCTGATATTTAAAATCTGCGCGTCTGATATTTAAAATTATCCTATGTGGTAGTAACACAAACTTACGTATTTCGGCTGCCTTGTTAGAACTGCCAATAAATCATCGATGTAAATTATTTGTTACGAGTGTATGTATATGTGTAGGTATGTATGTATACGTACATATGTATGTATGTATATGGTTTCACATTCGTATATCGGTTACACGTGCAACACGTGGAAAACGTTACTCTTTTAATGTGTAAGTCATAGTGGACCGTTTACGGCGACGGTTAAAAACCGAGTTGCGTGTTGTGTCCCTCTTGGGAGGCCGAGAGCACCCGCCCGAGAGTCCGTGCGACCATTAAAATTAGTTTCCGCGACGAAATTCAATTCCGCCTCCGAAGCGCCCCACGAGACTCGGCCCCGATATCTCCCCGTTCGTTTTGCACAAAAGCCCTGTTTTTTTCCCTTTAATGTATTCTGTTTGTGTTTTTACTTTTCCATTCTTCTGTCATTTTGATCAGTAACCTAATTCGGGATGCGGAGTTCTACTCGTGTACATAAACAACAGTAACAAAATCCTCTTGCAAATACTGTTTGTTGTAACAATATTCTGATTGGAACAACAGTGTTATTGCTGTGTATTTTGAGCGGTTATTGTGTGTCTCAGGAAGATTATCAATATTACCATCGAAGCACTTTTACATTGCACACGGACACACAGTCACGGTTTTGTTATTCGACGTTTTTGTATTGCGTAATACATTTTTAATATTAAACGATATCATGAGCGGCAAGTGCGGGAACTTCTGGCTTCCTTTTCTTCTCAGACTTAAACCGTACTTAATTTTCTTAATAATCATAATGTTAAAAAATTATAACGATTTCATATATGTATCTTTATTGTTAATGAACTCGAATAAGTTCCCCATAATTTTGGTTGATAGGCGCAGCACCTGTAAGGGTAGGTAGTATAATCAACATCTCCGGCAGCACCGTTATCGGGTTTAATTGAGTTTCGACTACCACTGCAGGTTCCACAATAGCAAAATTTATTAATAGTAATTATATGACGTCACATTACTACAAATTTAATTAAGAGACAACTACGAGGTATTTCAGTTGTATGCGGAATAAGGGAACGAAAAATTTTCGGTCGTCGTCTGTCACAGAAGTCCCGCGGGTGTTTTAATAGAGGCCAAGATGCATTATTAGCGTCGCGCGGCGGGCACTAGGACGTCACGGCTGCGGAGGAGGCCGGCTCGAGTCTCCTTGGAGAGCGAGCTTTGTTAGCGTCACACTTCAGCGCTCAGCCCACAGCCACAATGCCTACATGAGATTGCAGTTGCAAGATGATTTAGTATTCAATTATTATACATAGATAATTAGAGTTTTTCACACCGTTTCCGTATTTGTTTATTAACATACATGTGTGTGATATTCTCTTTAGTATCAAAAAGCAACTATTTACACATGTAGGCCCTCAGAAGGAATACGGTTGGAGTGTCCTCACGTGAGGAAATGAAAAAAAAATCTTACTGCGACTATTTCGGTATAATTCAGCGTTTTGGTCCTCATTGTATTACTCTCTGAACCGCACATGCATCTTGCTACAATACATGAAGATTTTCCGGTATCAACTCGTCTATCCTTAAATTACTTGAACCTGGATGATGGTGCACTGTCGAGATAGGTATATGGGTATGCAGACGAAGGAATTGGAGATATTACTTAATAAGACAAACTTTAATAGAGTTCGTGCAACACTCGATCGAAACGAAAAAGTGTATTTTTTAAATTTTATTTTCATTTTCTTGTATGAAGGAAGTGGTAGACAGCTCTACCACATGGCCACTGCCGCTTATGGAAGCCAAACCTCGAACGAAGGCTGTAGGAAAAGGATTGTTGGTGACACGCGTTCTATACATGTAAATTGTTAATATATACATGAACTAATATTCGTTGTATGTACTTGCAAATGCTATATATAATCATTATTTCATATCTCGTAGGTAGTGTATATAATTGTCTACTTTCATCATTTTTTTTTCTCTGGTATCGATGTTGAAAAATGTATAGAAGACAGCGTTTAAAAAATATGCAATCCGTGATACGTGAAATCATGAATATTTTTGTTTCTTAAAAAACAGGAGAAAAAGAAAAATGGAGGCGCCGGGTATCGATCCCGGTACCTCTCGCATGCTAAGCGAGCGCTCTACCATCTGAGCTACGCCCCCTATACAACTTATTCTTCGAATTTTCAGTAGTTATTGTAGGATTAGTATTATGAATACAAATGTTAATAAAAAGTAATTTAGCCTAAAGCGTTTGTATTCATAAAGATATAGTACTTTGTAGTGTCCTATAAACAGTTGCAGATGGCGCCACTCCTACGTAACTTGTTATTGGCTAATTTATTTTTATAATTCCTTTATCATTTTATTATTTAAACCTCGCTGCTGATCTGCTGTTTGACATAGCTTTGCTCTGCAGCCGGGGAATATTAGGTTAATATACATGACTGTTCTGTGGAGTGTCGGAGATACGAATTATAGCCAACCTTTCTAGCTGAAGGTTTTATGAAGGCCTTCGATAAGCTTTAACGTCTGGATTATATAACTATGTGAAAGTTAGATGTATCCCATGAGAAAAAAATATTTCAATAATTCATTTTATTGTCCAGTAATTGTTCTCTTACTATTTAGGCCATTTATTATACGTTTTTTGACAAGACACTTATTTTTTAATGAAATAAAATGTACGGAAATAATGAATCATGATTAGTTTCTGTTAGTTATTTTTCAATAAAAATAATACAAATGTTGATTCTTTTACTATAGTAAAACTATCAAGAATAATTAAAACGATACTGGAGGCGCCGGGTATCGATCCCGGTACCTCTCGCATGCTAAGCGAGCGCTCTACCATCTGAGCTACGCCCCCTGTAGTAACTAGGTATAAATGATTACTGTAGAATCGACTGTTGAATGTGAGGCAGTAGGTCCGTGATCCCCCGAGGCACGCGCTGACCGCCTCGCTGCCACCGCGGACATTAAGCACGATAAGGTCAATATCATAACCTTACATATTTAACATATTAATCTTAAAATGAATTTCTATCGCGCGCTTTAGTATTTTGATTTGTAGTTATTTTGTTTCTCAAACGGCGCGACATGTTAATGTCACGTACGAGTTGAATTTTACTACGCAACTAAATTATGTCACGCCATTTTTTACATACATATCTTTTTTCCCATATCTAAGCAGAGCCTAATGTAAAGACATGCACTGTGTTAATATAACTCTATAACTGGGGCAGCGTGGTGGAGCACGCTTCGGCCTTTCTGCTATTGCGGGAGAGATTTATTCTCAGGAATTGATGCCCGGAAATTGTTATATTTGCTCGATGAAATGGTTCCTTGCAACTGTAAGGGAACTGAAATGTAATTAGTGAACGTATCAGCATTAACATATCCGGTATGAGGGTAACGTTCAATACGTGAAAGGGGACTAGAGAAAGAAAAGAAACTCAGGTAGTTGTGTCACTTCTTATATAAAAATAATATTTTTTTTTGTTCACGCTCCCTTTTCATATATGTGCCATTTGTCCACAGATTGTTTTATCCAGGTTTAACATAATAACGTTAGTCGCGCATGATGCCTGTTGCTCCGCACGGCCGATTATGGAATCGACTCCTCTATCCAGAATGCTGCATATACATTTTATATACAGATGTCTACAGTGTATTGACCACGTGTGGTGACCACGCACTGATGTTTTACATGTTTTGTAGGTCGCAGATATGTATATTTAGTTCATGGTAAATTTTTGTGAAATGCTATGATACTGATGGTCACGAGTGGCAATGTGTCCACTCGCCGAATTAACTGTAGTCCATTAGTATTTTTAAACTTGGCCTCATAATTGACGCAGATTCAGCTTGCTCTATTACTTAGTTTCGGTACAGACTTAATTTCTTCTCGCTCTTAATAAACTTGTTTCATTCTTGTAATCTATTAAAGTTGATACCGATGCAGAAGCAAGTCACGATCTCCAACCGCAACGGATACGTAAGATTCTCGCCCAAGAATCTGAGACAGTTTCACGAACTGCTGAATAGAGTTAATTAAAAGCCCGTAACTGCGCTCCCCGCGGTATAAATGAGTGCGTCGATCCCAAATTGACATTAAACGCAGAGGCCCCTTCTGTTGGGTATCCAAGTAAGCGCGGGGATCCAATTTAAGTTTTGTCGGCTTTCGGTGACTTTCTTTCGCTGTCACGTGCGCTCTGCCGCCGTTCATTCGCCTACAGCGATATCTATTTTCCACTTATTCCTCTTACCGGAAAGTGACAACTGTCCGAAGAAATGTTTTTCATCTTAAATATCTTTGTTAATTGTTCATTCTCAAGGGTTATAAAGCTTCATTGAAATAGTTACAGTCCCGCTCATAGGCCCATTTACTATTATTAACCACGCACTTTCGACGTAAATTCGATTGAATAGTTATTACCACAGACAAAAGTAGCGTATGTTATCTATTCGGAATGAAGCTGTATGATGTTTAAATTTTCCTTTCCAGATAAGTACCCTTTCACGTAATATTTTTTTATATAGCTTTCGTGTACCGTTTCGCTTGTAACTTCCGCTACACTGGGGGACCACGGGTTCTTTCCAGCCGCTCGCATCTTCTACAGCGGCCTTTCTGGCGGCCGTTATTGGAATCAAAATTGAATTCCGTCAGTTTCTAGACATGTTGGGATTATGTTACGTATATTTATCGGTGTTTATTAAAAGCTTGATATTGTATCAATAAAAGTTTCAAGTAAAATGAGATCGAAGCCTCCGAAATCGGCATGCTTGTATGAAGACTGTAGAATGTAAATGAAGCATGTCAGGTTTGCCTCTGCCTACCCCGTGAGGAACCAGGCGTGATATATTAATAATAATAATAAAATAAGATCCTGAATGGATACCGTTATCCGTGACGCTTGCGGCTATCAGTGGCTATACAACTTTAAATATCATTAGCGGGGCGGCAGGCTGCCAGAATTGGCTCTCGCACAGAAGTGGCAATGAGGACGGCTGCGCTAGCTCCGATCTCGCCAGGAATATTTTGTAATTGCGTTCCATTTGCGATTGCCTCCTAACTTTCAGTGGAAGAGTTCGCTTCTTGTATTTGCCAGATATTATCTTTGCTGGATTAGTGTTTAGATTTGGGGCGGTTGTTACGCGTCACTACCGTGTAATCATTTTATGTAAATAACAATTTATGTAAGTTTCCTTTACATTATTATGCAGCTATGCCACCATTCAATACCGCAGCGAAGATCGAGTAAAATTGTCTATGTATTTTGTCACATACTGTATAGTACCGTAGCCTAAGGTAGCGACCACCATCCGATGATACATAATAGTTTTAGCATTTACATATGTATATATTCATCGCTCGTCTGTCTCTTTTCTGTAAACCACTAATGTTAGCATATTCATTTACGTACTTGCACATATTTTAAATCCGAATGGTCCGATTCCGACAAGCATGGTAAACAAATCGGATTTTGAACTTTTTATACGCTTTGAATTAAAGGAATCTTCAGACCACGATAGCGGTTCAAAAGGTCGCAGCAATGAACATTACTTACGAATATATGAACATGCGCCTGTTTTTGGCACAGCACTGTTTACTAGAGAGTAATATCGCAATTACTTCCATCACGAATACGCAACTAAGGCTTAGAAATATTGAACGTAATATTTTATTCAAGGCAACCGCTTAGGCTGACTGTCGATGTGCCGGCATGATTAATACATGGAGATCATGAATTCACTCCGCTCCGAGCAGTCGTATTAGACTGTAATAATTCACTTAGCGTATAGTTCTAAGTGCGATTTTGCGACTTGGATTTCTAGTTTCTTAGGAATCTGTTAGTAAAACACGCCTCTGGAATTTATCTCATCAAACGCGTCTATGATTTATTTCATTTAATTCAGTGCGTGTTCTATTTATTTACATACGAAGGAACCATATTTATTGTTATCTTTATTGCTGTTTTTAGTGTTTAGGTTAAAATGTTCTAGATTTCTTTTAAATGGTCGCTAGGTCAATTTATTTCTGCCAAACAAGGCTTTAGATACGATTGTATGTATGATGAGCTTAAAAAATTGGATAAGACGGTAGAAACGAAATAAATAATTTTATTTCTTCATTTGAAATATATAATGATTGCCATGTTTTAAAAATTACAATACCGCATATACAGATACTAGCAGTGATAGCCTAGTGGTTAAGAATTCAGCCTCTCACTCCGGGGGTGCTGGGTTGAAATCCATGGCGCGCACCT
>DWJK01003527.1:0-13017 GCA_018248815.1 Croniades pieria auraria
TCTCTAGTAGCAACGTTTTTATGGGGTACATGGTCGTCCTTCCAAGTCGACTATTCAACGTTTGGTGGCCAAATTCGTGTCCATCGGCTCAGTGAACAATCAACCAACACCCGTACGTCAACGAAACGCAAGATCTGCAGAAAATATCGCCACTGTTCGTGAGAGTGAGCAACAGAATCCAAGACAGTCAATTCCGTGTCGCTCACAAGAACTTGGCCTGTCGCAGACCACAACATGGCGAATTTTGCGTCGTAATTTGGGTCTGCACCCATACAAAATTCAACTGACCCAGAAGCTAAAACCCAACGACCATAGGCAGCATCATTCTCTCCATCGACCCGACCTTAATGGAAAACCCTATAATACAATCTGTCGCCTGAGGATCCATTCTCTTGGAATTCAGGTTTTGGGTTCTCTTGGATTTTCTTTATATTATATACCTGGTCCAGCCCGACCAAATTGTTCCGTCTTATATACTTGAACTCAACTTACGAATACATTGGGACCTTATGTAAGTTTATTCAATCCAATCCAATCCTTACATCCCCGAAGCAATATTTTTTTTCTTTATGTTTATACAAACTTTCATCATCATAGTTTTTCGGGCTGTAATAAAAGTCTTAGACTAATCAACTGAACAATATTTTTTATTCCAATAAGACTTCAAAATATTCTTTAAATTGACACCTTTTTTAATAATAAATCGATAGAAATAGAACAGAAAAGAAATCTAAAAATCGTTATTTTGGGGTTTTCAAAAATATATTATATATTTAGACACTGATCTGTAACAGTTTTATTGTTTGTTTAGATATTTTGCTAATTTATTTCTTATCTAGAACATTTCTGATAAATAGCTACCTGTGTTACGCCAGTCAGTTAACTTGCTAAAAATTTCAAGCCTCTATTTTAGAATAATTAGTTATTACCAACTATAGTCATCAGTCATGTCGTTTCTGAAAATGTGTTTTAGCAGTATATCTTATATTTGATTACATAGTATATTTTAAGTTATAGTGAAGAACATTTTGTGAATGTGGATTTTCATGTACAGACAAGAGTGTTTAGATATTTAACATGATACATGACAACATCACCCTTGTATTTTCCCCGTAGGTGTAGGCAAAGGTGTGTGGTACGGTTATACGTCCTGCTAAGGAATAGAGGGTAAGAATATCGCTATTCTCCGGGAAGAAATTCAGACTCCAAGCCACTAGTAAGAATTTCAAGTTAGAAAAACTCAACAGTACCCGACCAGGGGATCCGAACTAGAATTTCTCGATCAGCAATCACGCTTACAACCACTTGACCAACGAGGCAGACCAATAGTTTCCAATTCATATGGCTTGTAGACATCTTTGCGATATTTGATTGACAGCCTCGTTGGTTGAGTGGTTGCAATCGTTGAGTGAGAGGATCAGGGTTCGATCCCCATGTCAGGTATTATTTGGTTTTCGTAACTTAAAATTCCCAGTAGAAGCTCGGAGTCTGGTATTACGCCCGGTGTGTACCAGGAATAGGCTCTCCTACTCGGTGGGACGTATAAGGTAACTGGTGAAACGAAGTAGCGTAATATCCTCCACTGCCTAGCTCTTTGAGGATTACAGGGGTGATGTTACGTGTTTAAGGATATTAGATACTGCTGTCAACTGGATTTAAATATAATTAAATACGGGTATAGTTCTAATTATAAAGCATACAGCTATAAACGAATCCGTTGAAGACGTACAGATGTTTTGGAGTTGAATACATTTCGCGAATGTAATAATGTAAGGCTAGAAAACTAGCGCAGACAGTAAGTCGATAGTGACCTCATCCCATAACTTGGCGTACCTACATAGTCGCTACTTTCTCCCGTCGTGACGTCAAACCTAGAGGTAGACAGGGCGACGCCAGAGTCATCGATTCAGTTGTTCATTCAGTGCCGGTTTCCAGCCAGGCCAGGGTTTATCGGCGCCCCGCCAAAATACCTATGAGTAGATGCTGACCTTCGACGATTGTTGCGGGCTTGGATTATGTGTGTAACTGATAATATAATATTAATTTTGTTACATACACATATTAAGAAGAAAATTACTTTAATCGCTCCAAACAGGTCACGGATGAAAGAATTAAGTTTCGGCGCCTGCTGAAATAATTACAGCAAAAGCTTAACTTACAAAATTTAACAATAGAAATGAAAAAGGTAATAATTAGTTTAAGATTAACAACACATAAACAATATGGGCTACAACGCTGAACTATATTACACGTGTGATGTATTCTATACATGGTTTATCAATAATAGTTTCAATATCAGCCGCAATTTTTTGTTCAATATTTTCCTTAAGGCAGTAAAGTGCACCTGTCATCATCCAAATTAAAATTATTATTGATATTAAAAGTATGTCGACATAACAATTAAGAAGCTTGTAATGTAAATCACAAAATATTCACAAACTCTTGGGTCCCATATAATATAATATGGTAATGTAAGAAATCCAAATTTTAATTCTGATACATATCTACCCTACTTAATAATCGTGTATCTAACGAAGAGGCCGGCAGTTCACCACAAATAGAAGTATATGTAAATATTTTAGAGGTTTTGTCTGCTACGCCATTTGCTTTATTATGGCTCCGGACAGGGGTGATATATTATATATACTTATAAGAATATCTTATGAGGTGATCTGACAGAGAACCAAAGTTATCGACATAGCCTAAAGGATTAGCAACCTGAAGTGGCAGTGGGCTGGTCACATCTGTCGCAGAACCGATAGCCACTGGAGCAGACGTGCTCTGGAGTGGAGACCGCGACTTGGCAAACGTAGCGTGGGACGCCCTCCAGGTAGGTGGAGTGACGACATACGCAAAGTGGCTGGCAGTGGTTGGATGCGAAGAACAGAAGATCGATCTCAGTGGCGTGTAATTGAAGAGGCCTATGTCCAGCAGTGGACAGGAGCAGGCTGATGATGATGATAAGCACATACGTATTTATTACCTTCAGCATTAAACATATAATAGATGATTTATTCGATATAGACATATCTTTGGTTATTAGTCCTTTCTCCTAGTAAACTTCAGAACTATTTTATGCAAAGTAAGAAATAAAAATAATGAAAAAAACAATGTCTTCGTAAATCGAAATGTTTAAAATACCTAATATATACCAATCTAACGAACGACGAGAATGATCAAACACTTAATCGGCCCAATAAAAAAATTAATTACTGTTAATTGTTTGTTGTTACTGTGAAGGGTGTGAAGACGTTACTCTGTCCGAATTTATTGCGAAACTAATGTACAAGTGTCATACATAAATAATTAAAGTAAACCTATCAGGAAATTCTGTTGGCCATCCAAAATACTTCTGTAATATACTTATGTGAACAGTACAATGATCATAATTAAAAGGGCGCTTAAAAATTATAGTAGGTAGGTACATCAATAATGTCAGTGACAAACAAAAACTCATACATCGTTATTACAATGTTATATAACAATAATTTTAAACAGATTAGTCCAGGCACGCATTCCTAAGAGCTAAACTGACTGTTTAAAGTTAACGACATAAAAAAGTATTAGGTATTCTATTACGTTAATCAGGTTAATCAAGACTTGCACAAAGATGTTAGGAAGGCGAATGTTTTCAAAACAAATCAGTGATCATCGATCATAAACTGAAAATAAAATCATTTTAAAATTCGAGTTTTTATTTACGGTGCATTTATCTGTACAAAAGGAAGGCTACCACGAAACGCCAATTTTTTTATTTGATATTATAATTCTGTAATACTGACATAAAAACCTATTTTAACAATTAATCGCTTTTACCTGCTGACCAAAGTTATTCCATATTTCCACGACGTCACGGAAAAACAACCATAGCATGCATTTTGCGAAGCATTCGACACTAATTGCTGACATTGTGGCATATTCAAGACTTACATTTGAACAATTAAATGAAACTAAAATAACGTATTGTTAATAGATAAAATAGTACAACTTATTAACAATCGGAGCCACCATTTTAAGTCATATGTTATTATTAAAGTTAACTAATATATAGATACATGTCATAATATTACCTGTAGTCTCACATAACATAAATCCATTTCCATTAGATCTAGCAAGTACCAAGTTTCGTAGCTAAATAATTATTAGATTTAATAAGCAATTTTAGGGTGCTGTGAGATCATCATCAATTTCCTTTCCATGAAACAATTTCGTTCCCAAAAATATTAATGAAGTTTTTTATCAGCTCCATTGAATATATCTTATCAAGCTATTATGAAATAAGCACGGCAACGGATTTACCTGAAGAGTATAAATAAAGATATACCTACTTACGTTATTACATTAGATAGCATAAAATAACTCTTAACTTAAATATTCAATGGATTACATATGTACTCGTATGTATATAAAGTGATATTCAATCCATTGTACAAAGTGGCTTTAGAATCCAACTTCTGACATCAATTTCCTAATCGTCATAATTCCTTTTATAAAAGAAAGAGACAACGGTCCTCCACGACAATCAGAAAATAAGATGTATTTACTGAGAAATAGGTGATTATTAAGTGTAAGAATCACAAAATTATAATACTATTAAGTAGTGCTTCCCGCCATCGATAGACACCAACATTGTAAGCGTACCCAGAAAAATACCTCATCCTGAACACTGATTTTCAAAAAGACTATTCCCTATTTAAGACTCTAATTTCAGATCGGTTAAAGGGAACAATCAGTGAAAAGTCAGGTGAAAAATCTCGAGTTGCATGTGGCTGGATCTCTTTCGTTAAGCTGAAACCGAAAATGTGAACACTATGGTTCCGCCCTAGAAGAAATACAGCGGTAGACTAACCATAAGAATTCTAGAATGAATACAGATAAAGAAACTCTTAGAACTGGGCTTATGTCATACTACTAAGGTAATGGTGATATCTATATATACGTAATTATTTTTTGGCCTATTGCATAATGTTCAATTAACTTTTAAAACGCAGGTTACGATAAATATGCATGTAAGTTCATATTCGTAATTCTTTGGTATATTTCAACATTATTATATCGACAGCTTGAGTATTTGCGGCGAACGAGGAAAATGTGGATATATCACCTACCTACATGTTTACTTGGAAGTGGAGTCTCCTACAATACATAGGTTTGGTATGTATCTGTTTCGCGCCATTTACTTGTCTTCAAGAGGACTTCACCTACTCATTATAAATAATGTGCTGAGGTATTTAGGCTGTCCATTATTTTAATATAAAGTCGCCTGATACAATCCGTTGTGTTTCAGGGGAACTGTAAAAATGTTTTTATGTTTAGATAGGTTGGTTAGATTTGGATATGTACAAACGTACAAAATTATATGCTGCATATTTAGTGGTAATATTTTAGAACTGTACAACCTCAATATTAATGTAACCATTTCAATGTTCAACGATTATGATGATATCTCCAGACGTATTGTGTTAATTGTGTATAATTAAAAATGCATTGTTTATAATTAAAAGGTTTTTTAATCATGAACCAGTAAGAACTGGTTTATGGTTACTAGTTCATCGTTATTAATTGTGTTTTATAATGTATTTTCGTTTAATTTTTATCTGCAACGGTTTTGTGTTTCACTATTTTACCTTATTATTATAATCTACTGTTTAAAAAGGTACAATTCCCATTTTAGTAGTGATGTATACGACTACACGTTCCGTATTTCATCATAATGTCGCGATCAACGAGACGACACAAATGCCGTAAAGCTGAGAATAGCGCGAGAATAAATTATTTTCGTTATTAATGTCAAATCATATTTACGTTAAAGCCAATGGAAATACCACAAATAGGGTTTTGCCAGCCACTAGGCGAATCAACTGCCTACGAGTCTCAACACAATTATATAATGTCCAGTATCTATCTCTATCATGAAAACAACAATGAATGTGGAAGAAGCCATCACATCAGTAAGCATAGATAATATTAGGAGATATTTGGCACAAATAAGTAAGTAATTAATTATAAAAAAGTAATCACGCCTGTATTCCTTGAAGGGGTATGGAGAAAGGCGTCGTATACTTCCAGAATTCACCTGTTTTGCCTGCGTCCCACCATGGAATAGGTGTACTCACTGCCGCAGACTACAAATCTAGACTCCGAGCTACTACTAGAAATTTCAAGTTAAAAAAAATTCAGTAGTACCCGATTCGAGAAATAAATTACTGAAATTATCAACACATTATAATATTTAGTGCAGTGCCAGTCATGCACATCACAATATATTTTAAAATTAAACAGAAAACATGTTCTTTTCAATGTCGAAACAGCATAATAACATCTTCACCTCGCTTACTGTAAAGTGAAAATATGAAAGTACAAGTGACCTATGTCGTAAAGGTCACGCTTAAAGGATATGTCTTACTAGTTTTATCAGTGCACTACTTCAGTGTGTCCGTCTGTCGTCTGGGAAAAGCTCTGGCGGCACTGTTCAGACTAGAAGCCGACGACAGACACTCGTCCGAACACATCAATGTACTCACTGTACTTCAATTTGTATAAGATATATTATGTATTTAATACATAATATACTAATATATCTACATCTACTAATATCTATATGTGTAGTGATAGGTACTACCAGTAATACACAACGTAAAAAGCCATCAATTTGGAATGGTGCAATAATATTTTATTTCGCCTATTACTGAACGTTTTAATCGCACAACAAAGTAAATTATAATTAATTAATATGTAACTTTTACTTGTACGTTACTGAAATATTAAAATTATTCCTCATGCCTTTTCTACATGCTACAGAAACCTCTGTAAATTGTAATTAAACCTTCAATTATTGATCATCCGTTTTCGCTAGTTCCATTCTGTAAACGATGCGATGTTTTGCTTATGACAGACCTCAAGCAGAGCTTGTCAAAACGCAACTTTTTTAACTATCAGGGATCATGTTTTTCAAGAAAGAAGATGGGTTTATTATGTATAGATAGCTGTTCATTTACTGAACAAATGCAAGTAATCTTTAATATAAGTGTATCTACGACATAATAACATTAGGGCTTGTATAATTATTTGTAAATAGATGATTTTGTTGAATACCTAAACACAGGTAACGGATGTATTCATAAACATTTCACATTTACTTTGTGCCTCTTTCGGTTGCAGGTGTGCTGACACGGACTACTGCGCGGCTAGTACGAGTATACAATACCGAGGGGAAATCATTACCTCTTTCGTCTTTGTGTTGTATACGTACTGCGTATTACACAGCACACAAATACGTGCAATTGCCGAGTTTTAGTTAAAATAATAATAATATTACTAATTGATTAAATGTAAATTATGCTACATCATTAATTAAATTTTGCTTGACACGCGTTAAAACTATGGATTTTGTTTTGTTAAATATGGTCGCGATACCATTTCTAGATATTTCTACAGCGATCTGTGTTTTAATTTTTTCAAGGTATTTAAAGCATTAAGTCAGTAAATTTTGAAACGGATGAAGAATGCAAATAAATTTTACCTTGTATTATCATTTTAACATTCCTGTTGCAAAAATATATACTGATTGCTGATCATGCTTATTAGGCTTATAGTGAGCCTTTGCCGCCCAGGACGCGTCAACTTGCAGAGGTCGTATCCGTTTACCATCAAACTCCATATTTTACTTTAAATAACATCAATTGCTACGCACGAATGTTATTGTATCATATTTTAGAACTGAGCTAATCTAACTAAAATCAATTTAAAGCTGTTTTTTACGTACTGATGGATTTATACTATAAGCTGTGTGTACACGAATAGATAACGTACTCAGAATGGTGTGAGTCAGTTCTGAAGGCACGCCCACTTAGCAAGATGACGCAACAAAATCTACTGAAACAGTGATAAGAGAATGATAAGCGTGTAAAGGAAAATCACGACGGCAGTGACAAAACACCTACTTGGCAGAGAGTACTACAAAAATAATTATATATTCTAATCTCATACAAGGACTTAAGAAAATGCGAGCACAGGGGCCCGAATCATAGACGTAAAATATTGGTTACAAGATAATTACAACATTCACAATTCAATTAGATACAAGATTCACAGGTATATGAATTTATTGAGAACGTTGATGTAATAAAAAATGTTTGAAATATTATTGTCAGTGAGAGTTATCTTCAAAACGTATAAACTGTCTGTCTTTTTGTATATCCAAATAAAAAGAGGTGATATCTAGTGGCATATTGGTTCATTGCCTCAAAACTTTCTGAAAAATAAAAAGAAACGTAACGTCACGCCTGTAATCCCCGAAGAGATAGCCAGAGGAATATAGTACACTCCTACAAAATTTTCTGTTCCTCTGGAATTCAAGTCTCAGGCACGCACTCCTAAGTTACGAAGTACTGTACGTTTTGAAATATTCATTATTATGTGAGGAAATCCAAACATATGACAGTTGAGAGCATTCCATAATTTTACGGAAGGTAAGGTACGGAAGGCAAGAGAACTATTCTACATGGGAGACAAGTTGAAAATATTTCCAGCTTTAGGCAATAAATAACAGTTCATAAATTTACCGTAATGGCGCTCAACAACTAAAAGCGTTTTGAGTGTTTTTACTATTTAGCAGTTGTCGACAGAGTGGAGTGTGCTGAGTAGAAAAACTTAATATTTTTGGTGACTACGATATTCAACCTGGAAAAGTCTCTGGTGACTGCAAAAATACAGGATTAACGACCGAGAGGAATGAACCTTATGTGGTGGAAAGATTAGATTTGCGACACCACAAACCAAAAAGTCCAAGAAGCTATGCAAGCTGTCGAAGATCGAAGAAAATTGAGAGCGATCGTCCGAAAAGTAACTTACGGAGGTCACGACATTCAGCATAGAGGATACGTCATAAGGAGGAAGAGGATAGTAGTTAATGAAACAGTTGTATATTACAACTCAATTATTTACGTATTCCAAAACAATTTAGTAAAGTCTACAATCCTCCTATCCTACTCTGATAATTTTTGGCGCTTTCTTAAAATTTACGCTATTGCGACATTTACACTACCCTAATTCAACGGATTCTAACAGACGTTTTCATTCTAAGTAGATTGTTCTCCTTTCTTCTGTCCTTCATATCCATAATGCTCTCTAAGGTGTTCGAAGTCTGACAGCCCGCAATTAATCAGCATGATAGTCCATGGCACTGATCTACCAAACTTCGACCAAGGGCTTATGTCCATTAGTGGAGTGACAGGCGGTGCTACATACCTAAATATCCATTACGAATTCACTAATCAAAAAATCAAAATATACTCTTGTATTTATAAGAAACCTAAACGTAGTAAGCTTTACCATCTAAAATATTAATGATTGAAAATGTACCGGCTTATCTCATGTACGTTTTTCCGGATAGCCCGACTAGTTTCGGACCTGTACGAGGCATGAGGAAGGACCTTGTACAGGTCCGAAATTAGTCGGGCCATCCCGAAAAACGTACGTGAGTTAAGGCATTTTTAATCATGTGTATAAATACTCACGAAAATTTTAACAGTAAAACTAAAATATTCTTCAAACAGTAACTAGACATTTTCTAAATGAAAATTGGCAGTGATATCTTGGAAACCGTAAAAATGACGTGATAGCAGTGTCATGTTGAGGCCAGTTTGACACTCTTGACATGTTGGACGTTGCAAAGAATATTTATTATTATTTTCCACTATCTTCGGTCCTATGTAAATTGAGATTGAGCCAAACATATTCCAATAATACTATTCGTTCATTAGACTTTAAAATATTGAGTTCAGCTGTATTCTTTAATAGCAATGCATTGAATTTAATACCCAATTATGTATAATTTAACTAATTATCTATAATAAATATCTATAATCTCGTATAAACTATACAGTACCAATATTACTTTCAAACAATGTGCATGTTTCATATTAATATTAACATAAAACAATTACCCACAATTTAATTTAATTATTGTTTTTAATTGCTGGAATATCTTACACTGGATTTACATTTACATTACTTGCTTGTAATAACGTTACATGTTAAAATGTGACTATTCTTACGTTCCTTCCCTAAGTATGACTCTTCTTTGTCTCTTATTCAGATCAGACAACCAAGGAGTGGTAGCGACCTAGGACTCTTTAAAGCAAGCATGAATAGGATTTCCTAGGCATGGCGTGGTCCACCTTAGGACAATCTGCGGTTTCCATCAGACGTGACAACCTATCCTGCTCGTATAATATAGAAAAAAATATTCATCCATGTTAGGTATATCAAGGAGTGGCTTCCCTTAATAGGCAAGATATATGACATTTTTTTGGTTCGTCCTTAAATAATAGACAAATGCGTACTTTAATAAAGCTCACTTGCTACTGAAGGTAATACAAATTAAATATGAGGAAATTGAAAATCTATTTCCGGTAGTAAATTGTATTATGGACATAAATCCTCGTGTTTTATTAGTAACACCGTAAAATTTGTGGAATATTTGGAATTTGTAAGATCTTTGTGTCGTATTTATTAATACCTTATTACTTACATTATTAAGAGAGAAGGTACAAGGTTTTATTAACTACATATTTTTGAACTGACCAATTACTAAAAAAGTACTGACTTCTGTTAGAAAATAACTCATAAAATACTAAGAATATCTTAATTTTTACTATATTTTTCATATTCACTAGCTAGTAATGTTAGCTACAACGCAAAAAATAAATGCAGTTTGCTATAACTCCTGGTTTTTCCTAATTGATAGAACTACGAGAGTGACGACCTGATTAGCACGGGCGATGTGCTAATAGTACAAACGCCCATTATTTTGCACTGTCGTCTAAATTGTGTGACGTTTTAATTTGCAAGTCGCCACCACTACGTAATATATATAAGATGGAGATCTTCATGTACAGTATTGTAGAGTATGTAGACCATTCTCGTCACAAACCAGAATTGGCACGATGTTATTGCGCAGTCGAGCTTCTTGCTTCAGGAAACAACACACCACTGTACCTATATTGCTTGTTATAAGTAGATGTCCTATTGTTTATGCCAGCCGTATTGTGGTATGTTTTCAAGTCATTATACTGCGTTGTCATATGAGTCTAAAGATGCGGTTTCGATTCCTGCACATACTTGACACATGATCACACAAACATTGCCTCGGTTAGCATCTATGTACGTGCCTTTACTGAGTATTTCATACATGTACACAGACATAAATAAATTTATATTATAAATATATAAAGGTTGTCTTAGATCGTCATGGCGTTACCGTACGTGATATATGTATGGGCAGGCAGTACACTAACCAACTGAAGTGACGGATGCAGCTAAACATTTTTCATCAGACAATGGTATGAAATTTTGCAAGAATCGTTTAATTCGATTAAATTAGCCGTTTAATCATTAAATTACCCGTATGATGTTTTCTGTGATCGGAACGTAGGTATGCGATACCTTAACTCAAAATTGTTTATCCTTCATATACGACAAATTTACTTGTAATAGCAGAACTTTAGTGTGCTTTTAAGATTACTATATGAAAATCAATCACTCAAAACCTCCCCGAGCTAATTTACTCACGTGTCCAAAATGGAGGTATTTTTGTAGTATATTCAGACAGTCCGAGGACAGGGCGCGATGACGATCATTGGGGGAGGTCTATGTCCAGCAGTGGACAGAGATAGGCTGATGACGATGACGATGAAGACAGTCCAGGTCATATTTTATATGCTAACAAAGCGTATGTTGTTGTCATCCTAGTCAACGTGATACATGTATACACATATATAGTGTACATATAACAAAGGAAAAAATCCATCTTAGTATAATAATAACAGAACAACTCACAGTGAACTTTATATTTGCATTTTTATAAATCAAAAATATCCAAATATTATTGCAACAAATCTGAATTTTGCTCTTTATTTTTAATCAACTTCATTATTAAAATAAAAAACCGATGACTGAAGAAGAGATAGGACAAAAGTTAGCGGGGATAAAATTGGTCATTTATTTACCTGGTATTTTTTGTCTTACTCGCTAATTTGTTTCGCTTGGACTCGTTGATTTTACCGTCTATAGTCAATTACTAATAGGCTAGTTTGCGTCATTTCAATTTTTACATAGAATTTTGAATCAAAAATGGTTGTTTATGTCTCTCAATGTATAATAAAAAACGTCAATATCTCAAAATCCACCATAACAAGCAGTTTGAGACCAACCATACCGCTTACCCAATGAATAATGGTTGACACGCCATTATGGTTTGGTATGAGCATATTGAGTAGTTAATAATTTATTGAGGGGACGATGATGCGAGTGGCGCGGGCGACGTCGTTGTGAATCGAAATGTACCCGGTGTATTTCAGGGTCGATCGTATCAGCGCCGCTTTTATTGCGAAATACTCATAATGCTTATGATTAACAACCCTCTTTGCCTTTGATTTGACAAAAAAGTTTTATAGTCGGTACAAGTTTACTAGGAAAGGTTTAGCGGCGCCTGAGCAACCTCTTGGATTTTTCCGTTAGCCACAGTCACGAACGTCAATAAACATTTTATTGGTTATTTTATTGAGCATTTTGCAATAAATCTCTATTTGGCATTTTATTTAGCTATACTCCTTAGATGGTATTCGTTCGATATACTATGGAAGTAATAGGCTCATTGTTTGACATACTCGTAGTTGCGGATATATACAATTTAGTCGTACCTAAGTGCTACCTACTCAAATATTATCGTAAGGCGAATAATTTTAATACCTACCTAATAATGTTGACAATAAAGCAGTGATAGCCTAGTGGTTAAGAATTCTCACTCTTACTCCGGGAGTGCTGGGTTCGAATCCATGGCCCGCACCTCTTTACAAAAGTGCGTTTTAAGTTTAAATGTCATTTGCTAACGGTGAAGGAAAACATCGTGAGGAAACCTGCATGCCTTAGAGGTTATAAAAAAAAAATTCTATGGTGTGTGAAGTCCGCCAACCCGCACTTGGCCAGCGTGGCGGACTACGGCCTTAACCCTCT
>DWJK01003528.1:0-13016 GCA_018248815.1 Croniades pieria auraria
CCCCTGCGATTACCCCTAATGTGGGTAACTCGGACGCGTAATTTTTGTTAGTGGGGACTGCGTACGCGCCGTCCCCTTTATAATAAAACATAATATGGTGTGAAAGTCATCTAAGAATGTTAAATAATTATTAGTTTATCAAACAGAGTCCGTTACCGATTTAAAGGACGAAGTTCACTGTCCAATACACGGAAGTTGACAAGTAGTATTGGCCAATCCCGTAGCGAATTTATAAAACGGACTGTCAAGGGTCATTGACATAAATGCAGTTTTAAATGTTATTTATAAAACATTATATAAATTACCATATTAACTGCCGCCCAATCGTATAACATGTCAATCTACCTCTTTTATAGAACGCAAACGATGTATCAACTAAATCGATTTTTGATGTGTAGTTCTCTTGTTATTGCTCCTTTGTAATAGAAAACATATCAACTTGATAGTTAAACTAACTTGTGAACCTTGTAGTCAGTCTCTAACATTGAACCTGTTTATATTCGATCTGATGCGATCTGAACCTATTCTCTTGCATCGAAAAATGAAATAAGAGAACGTTATTTCCCCTAAATTGTTCACGAATGCTCTGGAGGATATTTTCAAGACGCTGCACTGGTAAGAGCAGGGCATAAACAACATATACATATCTCTAATACTTGAGATTTGTGGACGATATCATTATCGTGGCTAGCTGAATGATTCTTCTGATTCTAACCTGGCTAATTCTGCGGCTCTCGTCGGACTCCGGATGAACACGGACAAAACGAAAATAATGTTCAATGATCACGTCTTTCCAGACCCGATGACTCTTTAATTGGCTCCCTCTCGAGATTGTGGAGGAATATGTCTACCAAGGGCAAACCTTGAAATAACTTATAGCGGGAGGCCTGCGAAAGAATTCAGTTCGACTAGGCGTCATATAGGAAATATCGTTAAGTCTTTTCATCACTGCTACCTCAGAGCTCGAAGACGATTCTTCAATTAGTACGTCGTTCCTGTTACGACGCCGAGACGTGGACGCCCACGGTGGGACTTGTCCACTAACTGAAGGTCGCTTAGCTACAAACGCAAAAGCAAACGCTTAGCTCGGCGTTTTTCTTAAGGATCGAATCCAAAACGAGTCGATCAGACAGAGGATCAAAGTAATCAACATAGCCCGTAAGATTTGCAAGCTGAAGTCGCAGTAGGCTGGTCACATCCATCGCAGAACCGATAACCACGTGTTGAGCACACGTAGCGTAGGACTCCCTCCAGCTAGGTGGAGTGATGATATATGCAGTTGCTGGCAATGGTTGGATGCGAAGAGCGGAAAATCGAGCTCAGTCGCGTGCTATTAGAGAGGCCTCTACCCAGCAGTCGTCGGAAGTAGGTAGATAACGATGATGATGAAATACTTAAAACATTGCTAACAAAATTGCAGACAAAAATTTCATGATCAAATAAATTAACTTTATGGGTTCCGTGAGTTTTTTCTACGAGTTTGTGATAAAAATAAATTAAGGTGTATTTTAATCGAAATAGCCCAACTTGTTTCAGGGCCTTTCCAGGTTCTTATTCATGAGCCCCGTTAGTTGTAGCGAGATCGCAATGAAGACTGACTATACGGTCCTCGAATTTAATACAGCCTAGCCCGAAATAATTAAAAATGAGTGTAGCCTTTTTAACCGTAAATAAATATTCTATCGTTTCATTTCTACGAATTAACATGAAATATGCTTACCGAGGCCAGTCACATCCAGCCTCGTGCTTAGCCAGGCAGCTCTTCCCGTTGGACTGGGTTCGGTAATTCCAATCTATGTTAGACCCCAATAAAGCAGTGGACAGTCCCGGTACTAGCGTCACATCCGGTTGTTCTGGCCCCGCTTCTAGAAGTAATACCTGTAAACGATAAACTGTATTTTTATATGAATAAAGCTTTATGTAAATAACAAGTTATATATAAATAACAAGTTATATATAAATAACAAGTTATATATAAATAACAAGTTTTATATAAATAACAAGTTATATATAAATAACAAGTTATATATAAATAACAAGTTGTATCTTCACACCAGGTCCCTTATGAGGTAGGCAGAGAGCAATTTTGAATGTAGGAAAAGTACGTAAGGTCTATAAGAATAAAGATATATGACTTGGATAGTCTATTTCCACCTCGTACAGGGTTCTAGCGTGACGATATAATAATAATAATAATAATCACTTTCATAAGGTGAGTTCGGTGAGCTACAATTAGGGTTCTTTACTTCTTTTTAGGACCTCTTCACACTTGACCATCCGCCCAAAAATTTGGCAATCGTCTCTATGGTAATCAGGTACATGATAAAGTACTTATACACTTCTAAATACATACTTGCAAACGTAACATTACGCCCGTAATCCTCGAAGGGATAGGCAGAGGAACGTAGTACACTCCCACGTTTCACCAGTTATGTTTAAGTTTCATTGATTAGGTGGTGAGCCAATTGCCATACACTGAGCGCCATTCCAGACTCCGAATCACTACTAGAAATTCTAAATTAGAAAACTATAGTACCCGACCCGGGATTTGAACCCAGGATCTCCCGATCGGCAGTCGCGCTTGCAACCACTCGACCAACGACACATACTTACAAAAAACAAATAATTGGGCTCATCACACTAATATTTGTCCTTAGTTCGAATGACTCCTATACATTCTAGATTAGCAGGATTCTTCATTACCAGTGTATGAATAACTTGATCTTTAAATCATCCCTAGCTACTCTTATCAGAGGTTTACATATATTTATTTTGTAAAGAAAATGTTGATTTTTACGTTTGATACAACCAAATCTGAATACGAATTTATTTAAGATGTAACGGAGCTGAGTTTAAAGATGTAGTAGCTAAAATACATAAAGACAACGCTTTCGTAACATAATTTAATCACGTGTGGGTAATTGGTTGATGCTTTAGATTAATAGATGCCTTTTAGCAATACATATGACTACCATTAACATAATTTATCATCATAATCATCAGCCTGGTTTTCTTCACTGTCTTCCCTGTACCCCGCACAAGAGGTATTCGCCCATAATCACGCTAGTCATGCCAGCTTGAGAAATAACATCATCAATTTGGATTCAATACAATAGTTTTCTTACCTTCCAATGCTTATTTGCTGAAAGCCGGTTGGCCACAACGCAGCCCGCCGCGCCAGCTCCCACCACAATAAAGTCATATTCCTCATCATGTTGCTCATCATGGTGTCCATAACCCTTTAGAGTATCCTCAGCTCTACGCAATTCTTCGCTTCTTTGACGTTCATGATTGAATATTTCGTCAACTCTCCGATCCACGGAATCGCCGAAAAGTTGCACGAGAAGATTCAGGTATAGGAACCCGAAGTGCGTGCAGGCCGACGCTTGCGCGTGTGGAGGACATGCCTCAGACAGATTAAGCGGCTGCCAGAGCATCGCGAGCTAAAATAATTCACTTCGTAAAAAATACTGTTTATTCCTTTTAACTGCCATTTGTTGCTATGTATGGTATAATAGTTAACACAGCAGTATTTTCGTTAATAAACGCACATCGTCTGTACGCTGGCGATAACTGTACCAAAATTCCTTATGTATTTAATACTTGAAACGGTCACACGGTGCTGTATGAACAAAGGAAGACAAGCAAAATGCAGACAAAAGTGATCTAAGTTAAATAGTTAAACCTTACACAGATATCAAACTATTATATAGATATAAAAAAACCTGTACACGTAAGTAGGTTACTTGTTCAGGTAATAATATTGCTAATTAACCTCTTTTAAGAGGATGGAACAACAATTAGAAGATAAATTCTTATCGCAAAGCAAGTCTCAAAACCTTGTACCTAATAATTATTTTTACTTATTAATTATTTATTTTTAATTGTTATGGGTACATTTTCAGCTTATCATATTTTTAGGAGACGTGAACTGTAATTTTTAAAAGGAAATAAAACGGTATCTTTTAATGGGAGATATTAATATTTTATATTAGGAGTTAAAAATACTTAAAGCAGATTTGAGGGGAACAATAAATTATTAAATCGGTCTGTATGCTGTAACTACAGGAAGTACATGATACCTTTTGTTTCCGGTACTCCACTGGGTTACCACATCGCCCGGGCGGCAGGCGAGCCGTCAATAAACAAAGCAACACATCAGCTGTACATTTAAGTTGTTTTAGTTTCTAATTGCTTGAAGTAGAAGATTAAAGTCGTAATTACCGCGGCGGGCAATGCCACCACCCTACCACGATGTTCGTTTTTTATCGCTTACATTGCTATCGTTTCAATTATTCTGCTTCATCATCTCTATCGTTGCTTTGTGGATGTGCTGTTGTATGCGAGTCCCTTCAGAATAGGAAGGTGTGACGTCGTAGGGTACCACGTGTCAAGTGCTGGTTGGAAAACTTTACACGGTTTAGATAATATTCTGAAGAATTCTAAGCTAAGCAAGTTGGCTCGCTATATTTTCCTTCGCCTCTATACAATTCAATGATAACATTTAGGTTAAAACTTCCAAAAGATTAGTGTTTCTGTAAGTAAACACTGTTCCATTGTTTCGAAAACAGTGACCATTAATCAAGAAACTACCCTAAAATTAGCCCCTGACTTGTATATGTATCAATATATGTAAATATTAAAACATAACATCACGCTTATAATCCCCGAACGGGTAGGCAGAGGCAAATTTGAATTAGAAAATTCAAGTTAGAAAACCCAATAGAACTCGACCCGGGATTCGTACCTTGGCCCTCTCGCTCAGCAGTTGCACTTTTCAACAATTTACTAACGAGGCGGTGAAATTACATGTATTAATACAATGAAAAAATTATACACGTTAAATTTATTTCATAGAGGCTTGTAACATTTCTTGGTATCGGGCAACAAATCGTTACATCCTTACTCTAAAATGCAGACGCAGTAAACATTTCACGTTATATTATGATACTATAACTTTATTAATTATGATTCATGCTAATTGTTACAAAGTAACTGTGAGTCTACCAATGCGCACTTGGCCAGTGTGGCACACTACGGCCTTAACCCTTTCCGTTCTGAGAGGAGACTTGTGATCAACAGCTGAACGACATAATGATGCATAATGATATAACAACAATCTAGTTAATACGTATCGCATCTATAGTAAAACGTAATGGCCCAATTGGACGGCCGTAATGGACTACAGGACGCCAGAAGGAACGTAGCCTGAAGCTGTCGAAGTTCTGTCAAAAGTTTGACATTTTAAGTAGAAATAATACAATATCAACATGGGCGTTCTACACTATGCTAATTAGATGTACTTAGATAGAGATAGAGATAGATATACTTGTATAAGTGCTAGAAGCTATTACCTTATTATAAGAAGACTTCCTTGTTTTTCTTTTACTAAATTTGTTATCTATAATGAACATAGTTGATTAAATTAATGAAAAAGTTACTGCGCTTTAAAGAATACATACATCTCATAATTTTAGATATATTTTTGTTGTTAGCTTTATGCACCCGTTACCCGATGTGAAATATGTACTCTGTTGGTCCGTCGTTACACCGGATTTACTGTATTGTTGCGACGCGTGAATGGTGATTTGCTGGCTGAGCATTGTTTATCTTTCAATAAGGTTATTGAACATATTTTTTTAATAAATTGTCCTTATGATACATAAATATATACGATATATAAATATTAGTAGCTTTTTTTGTTTATAAGGGGAAACCTTTAAAAAGACCCTGATACTCCGAGGGAGATATCGAGTTGTGTGAGGCTATAACCGCGCTAAAGCACCCTCGGTGGCCATCCTCAACGCTAATGTAAGGGCTCCGGGATGTTCAGTGGAACTCATCGGTGTCCTCCTAGCGTGATGCCCCTACGAGCCCACATCCAGGAGAGGTATAGAGCCTCATTCTACGTCCTCCGAGTCTCACAACGATATTCGGCCACATTTACCATCGTCCTTCACGGGATTGCCACCTGAACGGTTCGATCTCTCACTGTAAGCAGTTTGCAACCCTAGAAGCCTCCTTTTAGTCGACTTTCACGATACCCAAGAAATACCGTAGCTCGTATTTTGGTCCCTAGTTACAGGGACACAAATAGTACCTACTGACAATACATGGACTGATCAATTTAAGTGTTGAAATTTAGTAAAATTGTGAAATTAAGTGTTTAGTAAATTTTATAGGAAGCTACATTTTGAATAGTAGGTATACTATGCTATGTGAAGAAACGAAATATTCTGACGTGGAATATAAAATTGAGCGAGGATTATGCATTCTTTAAGTTTTATAAGTATCAGATAAATTGCTGGTTACACCTGTCTATATGATTAATTATCAGAAACTCGTTCGTCTATGGTTCCACTAATATACATTAGCGTTTTCCGATCCGTTTGATCAATTATTACTTTGGTTCATGAACACACTAATGATGTTATTAATCTACCACAATTCGTGTTGTATTTAATATTTATTATTAATTAACATAAGCCACTTATGATATAATAATATTTAGTAATAATTATAGGATTTATGTAATTAGAAATCGTCTCAAAACATCGGAAATGGTACATTTCCACACGTATACAATGCCATCTATCAAGACGATCTAGTACTATATTTTGTGATTGTAATTGAATTATTAATATAATCCTAAATGTTATTTTACTTATTAAACAAAATAAAAACAAAGATCAATGCACTGACTTTTCGTAAATAGGTAGTTTGTATAAATAAAAACGAATAAACGGCGTTCTGTTAAAAAAAAACCAATAGGCTTAATCACACATTCCCTAGATGTCGCTATAGCAGTAAAAGAGAGTAAATATTGTTTATAAAATATATTCTAGATGTCGCTATGCTCGCCCGCTGAATCACGCTGTTAAGATTTTTTAGGGAGCACTATAAGTAGTCAAGACGGCCCAGCGGAACTCATACTTACCTGGCGTAGGGGATACCGTGATCACGAAGGCGGTTCCCCCAGGGCGAGGCCTTTCCATTGCACTCCGGTTGGGTTGACCCCTGCGATTACCCCTAATGTGGGTAACTCGGACGCGTAATTTTTGTTAGTGGGGACTGCGTACGCGCCGTCCCCTATATAATAAAACCTATGATGTTGAAGTCATCTAATACATTAAATAATTATTAGATCCCTAGCAGAACGCGTGCTTCTCTGTAGATGCTCTTGTAACTTCTTTAACGACAAAATTATAACAATTTAGTCTTGGAGCTACTCTAGGCTTTTTTCTAATAGTGAATTTTTTAACAAGAAATAACATTAGTCACTATTATACTCGTAGTCACACAGGCTTTTGAAACACTGTAATGTTGTATGAATTTCTTTAACAGTACTTATTAATGTTTCACTTGATTATTTAAATACCTTGTCCCAAACGTTTTGTTGAAACAGAAAATTTGTAAGTTGCATAAAGATGCAATAATATCTTCTATATGTAAAAACCTACAAATAGCTCTCCTCTTTCTACAGTAGTATATAATAACATGATAATGTAAAGTACCGGTAAGTTTTTCAAACAAATAAATGAACACTACTCTTTGATAACAACATATTGCTAAATTGCGACATTGCTAAATGGCGACAAAGGTACTCCTCTATCAGAGAAGGCTTGTCTATTGTTCTAAGATGTTAAAGGATAAATATTAACTTTTAGTAGCCAATTCTGTTTAACACCATTGAAATGCGGCCACAAATAAACTTTTTGTCAACATTGGTAATATAATCTTAAACAAGAATTATGTGTTTTGACGTAAGTAATGTTTATTAAACTATATGTCCTATAAGAAGATACAATGAGAAAAACTAGGCTAAAGTTAATCAAACTAGTATTTGATGAATGGCAATACTGTTTGTCTGATAATGGTCATGATGACAGCAACTATGCATAACCATATTTTGGTATATGTATAGTGAATTTGGATGCAAGAATTATAAAAAAAATAATATTTTTATTAGGAGCGCGATTGAAATTATTTTTGATAAAATAAAGTCACAAAATACAGTAATGGGAAATTATGAGTAGAATATCAATCTTAGTGAATTATATCATGTCTAGACGTCATTTTGTCAGCAGTGTTGCCAGGAAATTTCTGTGTACCTGTAGAAATTTTTAATATGCTATACTGATAAAAAATAGGAAGCAATTTTGTACAGATTTAGCTTACATATTTGAATTAATTCTGTACTGAAAGACACTACGCAAATATCACTAATACACTTTAGAATTAATTATTTAAGACACTAAATAAATAAATTATTGGTACGCACAAAGTTTTCAGTTCGCGTAGTAATGTTTATACAGTTGTGACGTCATGAGCAATGCCATGACACAAGTAAGCGTGGTGGAGGAAAATTAGAAACTTAAAATTAAAACCGGTTTTTTTCACTACTAAATCTGTATTTTCTGAACATATTATGACCTTTTTTAGAAATATTAGACACGTTTTTAAAATTGCAGAATACTTTTGTAAAATGGGTCTTCAAGCTCATTTGTTAAGTGGGTATTTAGGATAATGGCAAAATGTCGGAAATGCTATTGAAATGAAAAAGTTCGTTGGAAGAATTCAGTCTTTAAGAGGTATAATACACAGGGAATTTAATGTACTTACATCTATTACACTTGTAATAAGGTAACACAGGCTTATGATTAAGATAACATTTACCCATTATGACTTATAGATAATACGGATTTAAAATTTCAGGCAGATGATAATCGAATTATTAATGTCATAATATTATGGTCTGGCAATATAATCAAAGTAATAATGTGTGATGACATTTTTAGGACTACTAGGGGCATGTTTAAAACAATCCAAAATATTAATTCATTATGTAAAAACCAAAAAAGGGGTTGCTAAAACCCCCGAATAGTTATTACGACTGAAGTTGATATATTGACTGAAAGTTGACTACGGAACGATTAGGAAAACACAAGTGGCAACTATGTTATGAACTATGCATAGGTCTATATCTATGTGAATAATTGAAGTAACTAAGAAGTGGCGATACACCCTAATGATCATCATATTATCTTGCATCGATTTACCACCATTTTATGTTTAAATCAAACCAGACAGTTGATAAATTACATATAATAAAAAATCTAAATACATAATTTACAACACATATGAACAGGTGTTACAGGTTTTTGATTCTAAATGTTACTTTATGAATAATTATCTGTCATCATGTATAAAATATAAGTGTGGATTTGTAGCATCAAAGTAACAAAGCTTCAAAGAGAGCATGTTAGAGTATAGGTACAAATTATATATAATAAAAAAGCAATTTTAACCCTTTTGTCTGCCTTTCTATTTGTTTCCCCTGTAATATCAAAAACATTTGAACCGATGTCGACGGGACTTTCAATAGCTATTGTTATGCGGATTAAGTTAGTTATATTTTTATTTTAGAAAAAGTTATGTTTCGTGAAAAGCAATTTTGACAATTAACTTTATTCAATGCGAATTCATATCGCGGGAAGAAACAGTTTGTAATACAGGGGACGGCGCGTACGCAGTCCCCGCTAACAAAAATTACGCGTCCGAGTTACCCACATTAGGGGTAATCGCAGGGGTCAACCCAACCGGAGTGCAATGGGAAGGCCTCGCCCTGGGGGAACCGCCTTCGTGATCACGGTATCCCCTACGCCAGGTAAGTATGAGTTTCGCCGGGCCGTCTTGACTACTTATAGTGCTCCCTAAAAAATCTTAACACCGTGATTCAGGGAGCGAGCGTAGTGACATCTAGTAAAATTCGAGAAAAGTACTCGATTCGCATGGTACTCTATTCGCCTTTTTGGTTATAGTGACATCTAGTGAGAATATTAAAACTTTTCGCAATTCATATTAGTACATTGCTTCTCTTCTAGATTCCTCTACTATAATCTCTTTTACGATTTTTGTCGTTTTACTGACATGCAATGACCATTCAATATTTATGATTAATGTTTGTTTTATTTTACTTCAGAGGTAAGGTAATGGGAGGATCCAGCTCTATAAATTCCCTAGCTTACGTTAGGGGAAACAAATTGGACTATGACAAATGGGCCGAATTAGGAAACGTGGGATGGAGCTACAGAGATGTAAGAAATTTTAATATATCATAATAGCAGTGACAGTAAGTAGAAGAATCCCATAATTATATGTGCAATACATGATATGCGGTCATTTGTAATTATTTTATCTTACCGTTATAACTTGTTTAAAATATAATAATGGCAGATTGTACATAGTTATTATAGTTAAGGAATCTAACTATGAAAATAATTAAAATTATCCACACGTTCATATACTTACGACGTCAAAACAGGTCTTGCCGTTCTTCAAAAAGTCAGAAAGAAACATTAACATCGAAGCTATCAATCGCGAATTCCACGGAGTCAAGGGAGAACAGTTCGTGTCCAGATATCCTTATTTCGACATACCTTCCATCATGATGACCCAAGCGTTTAATCAGAGGGGTTTGCCTATACTAGATTTCAACGGGGCTCAGCAAGACGGCACCATGCAAAGCCAATCTGTTAGCTTAGATGGTGAAAGAGTATCTACTAACAATGCATTCATCCAAAAAATCCGTTGGAGGAGACCCAACTTGACTGTTAAAACGGAGTCAGAAGCCGTTAAGGTTCTCTTCGACAAACAAAAAAAAGCTTACGGCGTTGTATATATAAATAAAAATAAGGCGCATACAGTGAAAGCAAGGAAGGAAATTATTCTAAGCGGGGGTGCTATAAACTCTCCTAAACTGCTAATGCTTTCCGGCGTGGGTCCTAAAGAGCATCTAGAACACTTCGGCATTCCTGTCATAGCAGACTTAGCAGTGGGAGAAAATCTACACGATCATGTAACGTTCAATGGTATAGTCATAGCGTTGCCGAACAAAACAGCGACAACAGTCAGCAACGAGGAAATGATAAATTATATTTACGATTACGCCGAATCAGAAATTAAAGATGGTCCGCTAGCAGGAAACGGTCCTGTGTCTACAATAGCTTTCATCAGAACTGAGCCCGACCTTCCCGCTCCGGATATACAGTACCAAGTGGACAGCGTTATGTGGGAAGAATTCGTGCGCGATCCAGTCACCACAACCAAAATTACAATATTCCCAACAGCTTTCTATAACGGTCTTTTACCGAGAACTATGAACTTAGTACCTAAAAGTAGGGGAATACTTCTCTTAAATTCCACTGACCCTCACGGACCTCCGTTTCTGTATCCCAATTATTTCGGAGACGATTCAGATTTGATTCCAATAGTTAAAGGAGTAAGGTTTTTGATAAGTTTGGAGAAGACTGATGCCTTTAAATCTAGAGGAGCTTATTTCGTTAAGATTCCATTGCCGGATTGCAAGGATTACGAATGGGGTACTGATGAGTATGTAGTCTGTTTAGCTAGACAGTATACTTCGACACCATATCATCCTGTGGGCTCTTGCAAAATGGGTCCGAAAGGGGACAAGAAAGCGGTAGTGGACCCTAGGCTCAAGGTGTACGGTGTTTCTAACTTGAGAGTCATAGATGCATCTATAATGCCGATAGTGCCGAGGGGAAACACCAACGCTCCCTCCATCATGTGTGGGGAACGAGGAGTGGCGTTTGTTATTCAAGATCATATGAAGTATTACGCATAGAATCGTTAAATTGTAAACATTGCAGAACATGTATTATTTTACATATTTTTTATATCAATAATGAAATAAATTTTACAAAGCGTATATTATGGACAAATACCTTTTTCACCTATAAATATAAATTATCCAGTCTTCATTTTCTTTTATTTAATATTCTTATTTACTTTTATTTCTAGCCATTTATAAATAGACGTTGCGTTTATAAAACGATGCCATTACAACACTGTATGTTCAGATGATCAAATTTATCTCCTTATTTGCTGCTGTGCAGATGTTTCTCAAGAGGTTACTTTTTTTCACTTTCAATAGATAGTCTCACGGATATTCCATCTACTGCCTCGTTGATCGAGTAGTTGCAAGCTCGAATGCCGATTGAAAGGTATTTGGTTCGATTCTCGGATCATATGCTATTGGATTTTTTAACCCTGAATTAGTTAAAGTAGCTCGGATGCTGGATTTTTGTTCGGTATTTGAAAATAGGATCACTAATATTCCATGGTGGGACACATAACGTAGCTGGTGAAAAGTGGGTGTGTAGTTTACTCCTTTGCTTACATCTTCGTCGAGATACAAAGGTGAAGTTACGTTATTAATAAATAGTCATCTGGCGATACCAGGGACCTTATTTGCATACAAATCACATACGAACTCTTAAATAAATCGTGAAAATTCTAATTCTTCAAGTCTTATGCAGCAACAGACGAGGACTAGGCCTAAAAGTCTTGGAGATAATTGAATGATTACACGTAACACGGCAAGATGCAAGTGATATTGCACATCCATGTTTGATTGATTTATATGTCTAAGCAACTTGTGAGTGACATATCTGCACAATGATCGCGTGACAGACCGCGTGGCTAAATAATTATTGGCTGGAATAATTATAAGCTAACGCTGAATGTACAGTTTCATGTCGTATGAAATTTCGACTGTACTCGTTGTTTCGTCTATACGCATTTTAGTTGCGTTCAACAGGGATTTTTTAAATATTGTTTGCCGGTTACCTGCGTCATCTGGACCACAGGTTTTTTTTATTTATATCGAGGTGGTTGTAAATGAGTATGCGGCTATCTGTCACCAAGCGCGCTTGATCAAATTTAGTATTGCATTTATCGACAATATTTAAACACCCGCGCCATTAAACTTTCACGTTAACTTAATGGACACAGAATGGGTGGTTATATTATAAGCATATACTTACTTGTATTGTAAGCATGGACTATCATATATTTCAATAATTAATAGTTCTGCGACAGATATGATCAGCCCGCTGCCCCTTCAGCTTGCTAATCCTTCGGGCTAGGTCGATAACTTTGGTTCTCTGCCGGATTGTCGCATTTCGGATTCAATCCTTCAGAGAGACGCCGAG
>DWJK01003529.1:0-13014 GCA_018248815.1 Croniades pieria auraria
GTAACTGGTGAAACGTGAGGGTGTTCTACACTCCTCTGCCTACCTCTTCGGGGATAACAGGCGTGATGTTACGTTTTTTTTAATTAAAGGTCACAATATCATTCTATTGTGTTGTAAAAGAATAGGATATTGGTTTCATGTGATGCGGTCTCAGATTACTAAAATAAAGACTGTATTTATATACTTGTATGCTGTAAGTTTTGAAACATAGTTATACAATTTTAATTAACTAAATTTGGTTTTACATTATCTTATTGTGGTGAACTTGCATGATAATTGTTTACAATTTACATGATTTATACTTTGTTTTGTAATAAAGATGTTCCCCCTTGGAGCCCCTTGGTGTTGTATGCTCCAGGCCTTATGCAGGTTCAAGGAAAATCAGTGCTCAGTAATCGAATATAAAAAGTGTTGCAGGCAATTCAGATAACATTTGATAAATTGTTTTTGTAATCATTTTGTATATTCTATTAATCGAATTCCAAACTAATCCCTGCACAGTTAACTCTAGTAGATCCTACATGTGAATAATTAATATGTTTTCTACAATACTCACATGAAGATTATGGCCTAAGGTGATAATGCACATAGTTGTAATTCTGGTGCTGGTTAGATTTTATTGTAAGTTTATTTTTTGTATAAAAATTAATTTAAATTCAATGTTCAAGCAACATGCGTAAACAGTTAAAAAGACAAAAATTAACAAGGTCCCAATGTAAAATGTAGGTATGCATCTAGTCCTTATACAGATATGTCTGAGGGTTATTGGTGTAACATTGATAATATCAAACTGGTTGAAGTTCTGTGAAGTCTTGACTAAAATAGTGTTGCAAACAACAGTATGCAAATGAATTGATTTTAATAATTTTTAACAATCATCTTTGCGTTATGTCCATGTCCAGAACTGGACATCTGGGATATAATATTGTTAAAAACTGCAATCCCATTTCAAATTTGTTTACATTGGGGAGTTATGGTATATACTTGTCTATGCATGATATAGTCTTGTTGAAGACGCATATACAATTTTAATTCTATTGTTAAGTTATTAAAGTACACAAGTGCGTGTATGGCTTTGAACATGTCGCGAACCACTGTATTATAAATGGGCACATCCCATGCTTTCCGGGGATGGTGTAGCACAATGTATATTGATATATACATAACTATTTTAATATATATTAACTCTTTAAATACCGACGCAGTACATATATTATAATAATGTAGATGATGGAATCTTTATTTGTTGATACTGAGATAGAAAACTTGTTTCTATCTTAGAATTAAAATACATGAGATTTATTACTATTTATCACTATCTCATATTTATATTCTTTCATCAAATCAGATCTCTTACAGCGTAGCTACAGAGGGCCAAGCGTTAGACACCTTTATTCATACAAAGCTGACGTATAAATGAAATAAATTTTTTTTTATATGTTTAGCCTTTTAATTCGGATTCAATATTTGACATAAAGATTTATTTCGTAGAATAGTAGCGAAGTAAGCCGGACCGGTCAGTAACGTGATAAAAGATCGATAATTTCTTATCGCAGATACAAGCGCTACAATATTGTCTCTTCGAACACTGTATTCAAAAATTTTTTCAAGGTAGACAAAGTCTGATATTGCAGATGGCTATAGGCTACGGTAACCATTTTCCATCAGGTGGACCGCCTGCCCGTTTGCCGTGCGTCTTAATATAAAAAGAATTATATAACATGCTACAGTTAGGATTAGTTATTGCGATTGACATGAGTAATATCAGGATAGGATATTCAAAGTACTGCCTCGCTATTTACCCCGCCCCCCTTATAGCGACCCCGCAGCCGGCCGCGCCGCCCGCGCCGCCGGCCGCGGCCTGGCCGCCGCACAGCAACGGCTTCGGCGCCTTCCCACAGAACAACACCTTCGTCACGGACGCCAGCTTCTCCAACGTGTTCAGCTCCGGCGACACCACAGGTAAGGCTCCCGATGATTCCGGGACATTTGTGGATTCGGCAACTAGGAGTTTGAAATCGGCATCTACTGTTTTTCGGTAAGAATACCCAACGAAGACGAACTGAGCGACGGCATCGCGGCTCTATTTTCACGTGTTCAACAGACGGACTTAACTTTAAAAGTCTGTCGCCAACGGAGGGGCACCTTACTTCAAAGGGACCGATAAAACTATTATCTCGTAGGTGAGGATTCCTAACGAAACCGACATCTCAAATATCGATATCCTTAAACCTAATTCAAATCTAACACGCAATCGGCATCACCGCATGTAAAAAACGCCCGACGGGAACGATCATCACGATGTCGGCGGGACCGCGACGGGGCCGAATCGTACGCGGCGTGTGAACGTGTTGCAATTTGTTGTGCAAGCTGCCGCGAACCCGTTCATGGGCATGGGCGACCCCACGCAGCCCATGTCGGCGTCGCCCGCGCGCCCGCCGCCGCCCGCCGCGCCGCCCAAGTCCGCCTTCGACGACCTGGAGGACGTGATGCGCATGTCGCTGGGCGGCTCGCCCGCGCGCGCCGCGCCCGCCGCCGCGCCCGCCGCCGCGGCGCCGTTCGGCTCGCCGGCGCGCCCGCCGCTGACGCCGATGGCGGCGATGGGTTCGCACTTATCGGAATGCGTTGTGTCGATGCTTGCGTTCGGCGTGTTTCTACCGTTTTATTTTCATTTTTTTTTTTCAGCGCGCTTGTGCCTTATTTTTTTCTTTTTGACTCATTGTGGTGTCGTAGTTGTTCCCCGCACCGCGTATCCCGTTACACGTTTTTATTATTAATGCCCTGTAAATACTATGCATAATATTTTTTTCAGTGTTGTGTTATAATTTTTTTGTATATGCACTCCACGTATAACCATTTATGTTGTCGATTTTGCTAGTTTACTATTAATTAATCTTTTGTTTTCAACGTCGAACCCCGTGTACATATATCATTATGTTTTGCGTAGAAAACTATCTTAGTGCCTACTCATCGAATGATTTTTATCATTACTGTATAATTGTGTATATAATGCTCTTATGTTTATTCGTATAAGACAAGTTTTATATATTACAATAAAATTATTATAAATAAACCGTCAACAGCTACCACCTGCAGCTCGTAATAACAAAATATAACCTACGTATATTTGAAATATATTTCATCGCATTACCTGTTCACTCCGCAGTAATGGAAATTATAAGTTATCTCATTATAAATAAAGCACATATTCGCAGGCCAACAGCAACAGCCGCAGCCTGGTAAGGTTCTGACAGGTGATTTGGATTCGTCCCTGGCTCAGCTCGCCAACAACCTTACAATCAACAAAAGCGCAGCTGCCCAGAAGTAAGTGAAAAAACACTTTATTATACACGTATTTGACCTTGAATCAGTTTGGAAGTAAGGGCTATTTTGATCTTTATTGCTAGATTCACATGGAATTTTGTGTTTTACACACAGTTCACTTTAACCCTTTCCTTTTCAAACGGTTTTGAACCATAATATTGCCAAACTCCATAAGTAAATATCCTATTGGAAATATGGCATAATATTTTGTCTACAGCCATTGATGGTTATCATGTACTAGGTGGAAGCCCGTTTTCAACAAGAAAAACAAGATAACTGACTTACAAGAATCACCCTCCCTCCCTCTCTCCCAAACATAGTTTTAATTCTAATACAAGATTATCAAATTAAATCTGCCAGCTTGACTATGGCCTGTAACACTTACGTAATGAGAAGAGACTGTTTTCTAATTATGGCAAAATTAAAACGGGTAATGTTGATAATCAAAAAGTTGTTAAATTATATTATAAAAATATTCTACTAGACATCCATTAACAAGTTTTGCGATGCCCTTGGTGATATGTAGGTACCTTGTTTAGTGTGAAATCAAGTACAGGGAAAGGGTTAAATCGTGTGAATGTGCCTAATTTAGTGTTGAGCACTAAATGAAAAACACTAAGTAATATTTATCAGAATGGTGGGTTGCCGAGTCGACAATTTTTAAGAAATTCGTTTTAAATTACATTAGGTATATACATATATATACATAGCTAGGTTGAATGTAATTTGGATCACGATTTTTAAAGTATTTGTTTGACACTAGATAAAATTGATTTTTGCTACTGTTTTTGGCCACTAAGTAAATAGGCATTTTTTTAATTATTGATTTTCGATTATTATTATTATTAGTAATAGTAATACCTTAAATTTCGTTTATAATTTTTTATATGGAATTAAAATTTAAAGTTTTTTTTTCTCTGTCATCGTAACACGATTGTATTTTGATCGAAAATCAATTTTGAGATTGTCAAGTGGAGTGATCTGATACCAATTAGTTTGAAATTACGATTTTTGTCATGAGAGCGTCATTCTTACAAATTTTTTTCTGTATTTTTTATTTCTTTACATTTCGCGGGTATTCTTGCAATAAATAAAAATGTATTTCCAAACAGCGGTGTCAATTGCATTCATAAGCGGGCGTATTTATGTATGTGTGGCTGCGTGCGTGCGGGCAATCATGCGTGCATGCATGCGTACTTATATAATATGAATGCAAATATTAAAAAAATTGTTGTATCTATTGTCACAACTTAATAATACGCTTGGTAAAAATATTTGTACGAATGAATTCTCGTGGCTAATAGTACGAATGAGAGCATCTACATCACGTTACAACACCTGTATGACACTTATTGTGTGCATTTATATTTTCACCATCACCACATCGCTTGTTTTCATTTTTTTTAATTTTTATACTCTTTAAATTACTGATAATGAACAAACAACGATACAGCATGTACAAGTTACATACAAATCGTTAGACACAGGAGTTACGGGCATTAACAATGGTATGTAGATGCTTTCACCTGTTTTATACACTTGTTCAGTTATTTTGGTGTTGAACTAATAAAACTTAAAGCTAATTTAAACTTATAAAGAGGGGGTGGACGACATACTGTCATAACTGCAAATCTGTTAACTAGATGGCACTAGATACTATCGTCGATTTTTAAATTTAGAATATTTAATACTGTCAGTGATGTTTTAAATATTTATCATTTTGTTTTAAGATACAGATAAATGTACTTTTTTTAATTCCATAAACATAAAACAAACCTGTATTTTTATTTTTTAATCTTTCTCCACCTTTTCTCTTTCATTTTAAATACGTTATTTCTTATATACTACATAAAATACCTCTACTAACATATACCCTAAATAACTGAACAGCTCACACACATAGTTACGAACGCAGAAATTGATCAAGTAAAAAAGAGATAACTGTCCACTTTATGATTGTAAGCTCCCGTTGAGACCCTGTTTTTGGCCTCAGCGTAAATTTATTCAGCTACTTCACAAGCACCTTGATCGATTTCCTCTGTTCCCCGTCGCACGCATGCCCGACTCTTACCCGTACGGTGTGCTAGACCGATGCAGTGGAGCTCGCCGAAGAACGCCTCCAAGCCCGGCTGGACCCCGCAGCCCATGCAGGCGACCACCGGCGCCGGATACAGGCCCATGGTAAGGCAATTTTGTACCGACAGGCCCTGCCACCGGACCTAAGTAATTTTACTTGTTGGATTAAATAATGATAGCGGTGGGAAAAATATTTTGTACTAAACTTATAGGTACTATTAAACACTAAATAAATCTCATTATATTTAGGTATGTATATGTTAGGTGGGGACTAGGTTTCGTTCGCTTGGCTTATGAACAAATTACGTTCATACCACAAAATAGGTTATCAGATACGTATTTGTTCGCGAAGCCAAATACAAGGTAGGGGAGGGGTCAGATTTATGTTTCACTTTGTGGAATGTTTCGTGGTAATTTTTTTGTTAACTATGTATTCTGCGATTAATACTATCTAAAACTGTTTTAACGAGCTAACTTTGCACCATGTAATAAGAATACTAAAGGCTTACGAATAATGTAGGAAAAAATTAAATTTGTAAACGCTTTACACCCTATTGGCGTATCATCAGCGACCTCTCTGTCTATCGCTTTCGTTGTTGCATACAATTTTTGTAATGTTAGCTAGTTTGTGCTATTTTAAACTGAGGCCCCTCGATCTAAAAGCTCACTTTATTTCAATTACAATTTTTTTTATTTCTCTTTGAGCATTTTATTTCTTTTATTTTTTTCTTCCCGTAGCATGCCAGCATCCCTTTTATTTTGCGTTTTTCAGGGCCCAGGCATGAATCTCCCACCACTGCTCCATACATTACCCCATACGTACCACCCCCCGCATTTATATCTGGTAAGTTGCTGGATTTTTTTTTGTTTTGTTTATATTATTTCGCTTTTACTTTTAGTTCAGTAGAATAGATGTCCTCTTTCCCCAAATCGCTTTTATGACCAAAATACTATACCTGTGGTGAGGTTAGATCTGTGTAATGATAATGTGCGCCATAAATTACCATGTATATAATGTTGACAATGTAACTATTAAATATATATATAGTTCCCCAAAAATATAAGAGAGGTGACGGTACGTTTCAGGTACAGTATACAAACTGAAGAACGCCTATTGCACGCGTGTGATTTACAGCATGGCTAGAGTATTTCCACTGTGTGCTCTGGTACTCACACTGACCAACTGATCACTCATCCATTTCGATATACTTCTACGTCATTGAGTACTTACTTTTTTTAACGTGTATGAAAGTTCGTTTCTATTTGTCTTAGTATTTAGAGTTTATCAGTAGGTTTTGTTTTTCTTATAAATCACAGTTTTATTTTTATTTTATGCATATGTACATTTATGTGTTGTTGGTACACACGTTGAACACACATCTATGAACCTGTCCACATATGTATGTATTCACAGTGTATATATGCCATACGTGTATTCTATGGATACCGCACTCTACTGCCTATGTTACAGTAACAGTGAACACGTTTGGGCTTAAAGGTAGATGGGTAGGTAGACAGACATATTAGGGCGAAATATGTTCCAACTAATCCCTAGGATGTTGGAGTCCATCTGTAACCACTTACGACCAGTTTCTGTATACACCTATTTGGTTTTTCTAAAATATTAGAGAACCAAAATTATTATGACCAACATCCAGTTATATTCCCTAAGACAAGGTATTTTGACACGACTACAATGTATTAGTTTATTTATGGATTTGCCGACATGTTGTACGTATATTATAACAGTCAAAGACTAACATGTGTAGTCAACGATATAATGTGTACATTGGATTACTATACTGCCACTTTTAATATGTAACCCTGTTGCTATCTTGTTATTTTTTGTGCGTTAGAATGAGGCAACAAATTGACGTTGAACGCTTAGTACATCGTTTGGGAATACTTAAAAGGTTACAGTGACGTCATAGAAATTTAACAAATATTCTATCAAAGATATAATTAAAAACCTTGTCACATTCCAGCAACAACCGGGCATGGTAATGGGGATGAACGCGACCCCAATGATGCCGATGGGGGCGATGCCGCCCATGAGACCTCCGGTGCCTCCTCAACCCACCAACCAATTCAGTTAAACACCATCATCACACTATAAGATTTATTTTTGAGCCATAGAGTAACGGGATATTGGATCGAGTTTTTTATTCATAATTAAAACCGTTTAGATACAGTAGTTTAATATTTGTTAGAAAAATCAAATATCATTCAAATCGGTCTATTCATGCGCGAAGAGTACAAAAATATCGACTCTATCTGAATTTAATTCGTGTGAGATTTTGTTTCATATCGACTATTGTTCGCATCGGATTTTCACAATTACAATAGTAATAAAATCTGTTTTATCTTTTAAACTAAACAAGATAATATATTTAAAAATATTTATGTGTGTTGTAAATATGCGGCTGTTAAATATGGAATACCATCGAGGAGTAATTTGGAAACCTTTTAATAATACTTCCTGAACTGCTCGATTCAATAGTTGTATTTTTTAAATTAAAATGTTACTCTGTTAGAACAAATATGACAAGATAGATCCAATCTCTTCCCCAGTTAGATGTACGGGTCCGTGCTAACAGTGTTTTAGCACGGCTCACGGCACGTATTTATGTGCTCGTAACCTACTGTATATACGGTGTTTAATGCGCAAGAACGGTTCGTGCCATCTTCGGAGCTGACTGAGGCGAGTCTTGTTGTTATCCTGTCGGCATACGATGGGATGTTTAGGAAAACGTAAAATAAACTTACTAACGTGAATTATTAGCGAGCTTAGCTTATATTACCGGATTGAGTAAATTTTAGTATTAGTTTCGCTGATTATGATAGAATTTTTGTTTTTAGAGAAAGAAAATCCAGTCACACGATCTTATGCTGTTTTTGTCCTTTAAATGAAATTTTTCTTATGAAATGGTGCGCGCAGAGCGAGGGCTTGGTGTTTATTTTGCGAGAACATCATCAACTGACATCACATTCCATACTGTACAAAAAATAAAAAAAAAACATGATTTTGGTATCGCATTGCAAATCGTCTATTTTTTGATATGTAGTCACTTTTCATTCCCACCTTCGGAAGTAGTCAGCATTTACAGAAAGGAATTGGAGGTTTCGGTTTAGCTACCGTCTAAATTAAAGCTATATAAAAAATAAATATACAGACAATACAAAAATTACATGTCTTGTTTTCGTGTGTTATTTATATCATATTTAAAAAAATAATAATTAGTTGCTTTGCTTTGACGGTAGATTGAAAATGCATTATAAACGTTTAAAATCTTACCGTAGTCGATGTAGAAATTAAATAACCATATTGTTACTGAAGATTATATAAAAAGGCTATTGTAAAAACATAATAAATCTGTGTAGTCATATATTTAGATACAGAAAAGTGACTTTTAAATGTCAAAATTAGCTTTTTTGATGGAAATCGATATAAATGTATGTTTAAAATGTTTTCTCTATATTCTCACTTAATCTTGTAAACTGGCCTAAGGGTGTTACAGACGACTTGTAGTTGCACGAAATTAATAAAAATCTTTATTTACAATATTTATTATGTCAATCATTCCATAATATTATGATACTTGCGAAATTTAAGCGGGAAAATAAAAATGGCCCCCATTTTTTGTTTGTTTGACAGATTATTTCATTCATTATTTATCTGTGACACTCTTAGCTAAAAGCCAATATATTATAATGATGTAGGTACTATGTATAAAAAGTATCGCATTAGATTGTTATCAAATTAGATGTTACTTACGGGTGTATGTATATTTTCTGTACGGCTGTTGTGAATATATGGACTAGGTGCTTACTATGTGGGGCTTGATTTGAAGCCAGTGTATTTGGTTGGCCGATTGCTGTGGACTTAGTTCTTGCTCTTGAAAATATTCCTTTTTTAAAATCACTCAATTTTCTTTTCAGTGTTTATCATAAAACTGCCAGTGTCACGTAGTGATTTTATTGAAAAGACATGGCGTATTATTTCATGCATACAACTTTTACTAATATCTTGGCAAACAACATAAAAATGAGGAAATGGCAGGAAAACGTATTTAAAATCTATTACTCTTTATGTTGTCCCTCATAATACCATAATTTATTACATTTAATATAATCATTTAAGTATCATGGAAGGTAATGATTTTATTACATAATAAAAAAATTACTTTAATTAATAAATATTGCTCAATATGCTACTTTCAAAATAAAATTTATGATCAATATATGATTTGGATTATTAGTTAGCCTAATCAATTATTTTAAATATATTTAAGCAATCGGCCTAAAGGAAACAAATACGGACAATTTGTTTTCAATATTAAATAAAACATAAATACTCATAACCTGGGCGGTACCGCCGGTACACTTGAGTTCCGGAGGTCAAATTCTAGCTTGTCATAATTAATGTTTTAGTGCATTATTCAAGAGCAACCATTGTTTTTATCCAAACTACAAATTATTATGATATTTTTCAATTGCTAGATTTATAAAGCATTTCGTTTGATGTGATAATATGCTTTAAAAGTACGACTCGAAGTATTACCACCTGTTTTAGAACTATCAAAAGTAAATTTCAACCGAGTATTATTTGGAATAAAGGTTGCTATTTAACTGATTTTCTTAAATATGGTAATGCTAAATTCGTTTATGGCAACATTTAAATTCGGTGTTAAGATGTTTAACCAAATTGTTTCGTTCTCATTAATATAATCTATGTTAGAAAAGAAAAAATGCATGTGTATCGACTAGCCGTTATATCCATATGTGTCAGTCCAACTTGTTGGATTTCGATAGGCACTCATTGTATGCAAAAAGTAATTATAAAAAAAATTCAGACATGTCTGTTAGGTAAAATTTCACAAAGCATGTAAAATTTATTTAATAAAGAATAATAATAATCATAAGTCTGGAGAGCCTGGGCATGGTAAGTCCACTAATACGGCGACTTCAGTCCTACGTTTCAGTAGCCAATTTGTCTGCCATTGGTGCAGTTCTGAATGTAAGATGTGGCCCACAGAGATCATTTGAGTCCTGTCTCCATGGGTATAATTTTAAGACAGATAGAAGACATGAAAAAAATATGTCTTAGTATGTCTATTGAAAACTGGCATAGTTGTCACTTTGCATGCATATTAAATGTTGAACTTGTAGTGTTTATACAAGAATTTGAAAAATAAATGGTATTAAATATCATTTACTTGAATGTCTGTTTGATTTTGTAATTTTGGTGGATACAGAATTATCGTTCATTCTTTTTAATTGATGTTTCGAAATACTTAGTGCAATATTTTCAGTGGAGAAGTGTTTAAATTGAGTGTTTAGTTACAACCTCTTCCTTGTTTTTGTCCTTTTTTTTTGTGTTTTGGGCCTGAAATTTGTTTTGGCCATATATAAATTGTCGATGGTCTTAATAAGTCGGGTGTTGCCAGTTTAATCCCGATGTCATTACCCTTTCTCAGTAACTGATAGATGTTTTTTTGAATTATTGCTGTGATTTTTAGCGAATACAACAGCTTCTACATTTCAAATATCAGAATTAGGTTTTTTGATATCGAGTTTCATTTTTTATATAAGAAAAAATGTTACACGTTCCTTTTTGAATGTATTATACTTTTCAATTCAAATATATAAATTGTAAATTTTATTCATCTATTTTATAATCAATGTGCATTATTCTTATTATTAATTACCCTTTTTATGTAAATATCCTCTGCTTTGTTATTGGCTAGTTCTGTCGTGACTAGACCTCTTCAGTTTAGTTTATTTATGAGAGAAATAAAAAATAAAGAGTATTTTTTTTTTGTTTTATTTTCGTTTTTGCTTTTATCCAAGGGTCCAGTGTAAGCCTTTTTCTTAATAATTAGGAATATTATTTTTATTTCATTTTTAGGATAACCTGTAGAAAAGTACCTATACACTCTTATAAAATATTTACCCTCTATTTCAATGACAATACTATATAATCTGTATTTATATCTATATTAGTACTTTTGATATACTCGAAAATTAGTTTGATCTTACGTTTATGAAGAGCAGTGTACATGAATACGGAGAGTGAATGTGAACTTTGGCCTGTCTTAGGAGCTTTTATTTTTTGTTGGCAAAATTTTTAATCACTAAAATCGGTTCTTGGGCTCGTCGTTAACTCCTAAGACAGTTCGACCATTTAAATGTAGAACCTAGTCATATATTCAATTACTCGTTACTTGTGTAGTTCTTCACTAGATGTCTAAAAGAGTATATTGTATAGCTGTTATTAAAATTTATTAACAATACTCTATTCTGTACGTGGTTGTATTTCACTTAGGTTTGTTTGCATGCATATTAAAGTTTAAACTAGTATTTCATTTAGCATATTATTTTTAATGTTGCCAGAGAAAAGAATTGCTTCACAATGTCATAAAACCACATATTCATATTATTGAAAAACGTCTATTTTTGTTAGGAGCTGATTGTTTTCTGGCCATAAATCTATGTAAAACGTAACAAATAAACGTAATTCAAATAGCACCCAGAGAACATACCAACTGAGGCTTTCAAAACTTGTGTACGTGTGTTGTTATATCGCAAGAAGTAGCAATTGATTATCTACGAATAAATAATCAATAAAATCAATTGTGTTGGTCTTTCATTACAATACCCTTATTTACCGCCCCCTTATCTTCATTTCCAAACATCTGCTGTTTGTTACAAAATTTTAATTTGAGAATTTGCCACATATTAATGGTAACACATTATGTGCTAATTATCGTAATTTATTAATGGTCTGAAGCAGAGACTATGCCATGGCAAATGTAGGGTAGGACGCATTCGAGCTAGTTGGTATAAGAAAATGACAACTAAACTGATGGTGACAGCCTTCAACTCCGACATCTAAGATTCTTATCATAGCACGCGAACTAAGAGGTTATAGTCATTATTTTTGCAAGATTGAATATTATTAGCTACTAGGAATACTAACAAATTAATATTAATGACTTTTAAATTGGCACGCCGCAAATTCACAATAAGTCGGAAATTGCTGTAGATCGGAAGACCATTTTATTTTTATCTAATTCTTCCAAATGAAGATTATTTGATATCATTCTTAACGTCATGTATAGTTTTCGGTAATTATCTCGAAGAACTGTCATCTTGCCCGCATTTAAGTAGCGTGTCAAAATGTTGTTATTCTGAGGAAACAAGTGTCTAAAAGTGTATGATAAAATGCCTGTTAATGACAATAGACGATAAAACACCTGGTAATGACAACAAAATACTGCTGAAATGATATGCTACATTGTTCAACCTTGCCTATTGCGTGTTTTAAGGAAGTACGGACAGTATAGTGTGAGCAACAGACAACTATAGTGAACCGACTTCCCTGCTCATTCATCCGGTTCCATTTATTTTAAATGTATTGTTTTGTCCAATACTGGTTAATGAATTGTTAGGCCATAAAGAACTCATGAATTTTAGTAACTAAAATATATGAATGAACGTAATTTCACGCCTGTGTGTACGAGTGTAGTTAATAATAAATAATAATAAAATATATTTATTGCCACAAAGTAACATAAATTGTAGTGTCACTAAATACTTAAAACTTCCTATACT
>DWJK01003530.1:0-13007 GCA_018248815.1 Croniades pieria auraria
GTCAATGATTTTGAAGTATTTTAAAATATATATATATATATATATATGTATATGTATATATGTATATATGTATATATATATATATATATATATGTATATGTATATATGTATATATGTATATATATATATATATGTATTGCATAATAGACACATATATACATAATAAATAGAAAACATGTACATAAAAAATAGAAAACAAAAAATTTTATGTTTTCGCTTCAAGCGAGGTTAAAGTATTCAAAATCATTGACTCTACTTACTTTGACAGGGAGAGTATGTACACTAAAAGAACGGATTTGTAAAACTCTACTACCTCAATAAACGAATTTGAATTTTCTTAATGCATTGTGAATATTTAAACACTAATTAATATTTAGCTATAACAATGAAAATAACACCATGGACTCATTTTATCTAATACACAAAAAATCGAATATGTTCACTTCTTGTAAGAATACAATATTAAAAACACGCCTTTTGTACCTCTCAATGTATCATCATCATCACATCAGCTTTCACCGTGCCACTGCTGGACATAGACCTTTCCCAAGGTCGCACAATACACGATTCTCCGTAGATCGCATCCATTCTTTCAATGCTTTTACCCAAAACGCTCTTTATACGCTAATTAGCAGCTATAACAGTGGAAATAAAACCGTGGGTGAGTATTATCTCTCGCCGTCCAGCAGTGGCAACGCTGGCAACGTCCATTACACGCGACCATTCATCATTCCTAAGACAAAATTTAATGCTCAATTAAGGGATTACATTTTTTGCTGGCAAAGAACTAATGGCGCTTGCTGCCAACTATCTACTTCAAACTGTTCACTTTTAAATTGTGAGCTATTTTCGACATTGTTCCTACATGTGTATATCATATGTAGTTGTAAAGCCCTGTCAGTCCACTCCACATGGTATACACGACTCTTAATTGAAGACATGGGCCAGTATGCTTCATAACACCAATTGAGAGAAAGACAAGTTACCAGCAATGGCATGTAAATGGGATTGTAGCCGTTGTTAGAAAAATTATTATATAATTTTTTATTGACATTACGACGTAACGTCACGCAGGGGTAGGTAGAGGAGTGTGGTACACTCCCACGTTTCACCAGTTATGTTTACGTCCCATGAAATACGTGGTGAGCCTATTGCCATACACCGGGCATTATTACATTGACATTATGAATTAAAAAAATTACTTAAATTTTGTTACCGTTTGTCTATTTCAAACTTAATTTACTTATATACGTGTGTCATACTTTTATGGTAACATCTTTTGTCTGCCATCCATAGTATAAACACAACACTAATTGTTCCATATAAATTAAATATGACGTCAATTGTAAAATTATAATAGTAACACGATAATAATCAAGAAGGACGCACTGCATAACTTTTCCCAATAATAATAGCATATATAAATATTTTTATAAACACTTGAAAACAAAAAAGTGAAGATTCAGTCTCCGTCGCGACCTCGCTGCAAGCGGCGGGTGCTCATGAGGAAGGACCTCGTACAGGTTCAAAACTAGTCGGGCCACCCCGAAAAACGTACGTGAGTTAAGCTGGTACCTTTTTAATCATGTGTATAAATACTAGCGAAACATTTAATAGCAAAAAAGGGAATGTTAGGCGTGAGAACAGCAGAGAACAAGCCAATCATAGGTAATAATGAAAAATGCGTATGTGTAAAAACGTAAGCAGATCCAATTTATATAACCGGCAGCCGGTCGACGAGCGACGTCTAAATCATTTCCACAAGCTTCTATTATATTATGATCCAATAATTCGCTTACGCGCTCCCCTTGAAGAATGTCCGCCATTCTTTCAAACAGATCCAGAAATATATTACCAACGCTGTTATAAATATTACTTTGTATTCATTTTTTATTTTCCAGTACACACAAATTTTTACTGTGACTGCGTCGTTGGTCGAATGATTGCAGGACGACTGCTGGTCGAGAGGTCCTAATTACGATTCCCGAGTCGGGTACTGTTCGATTTCCTAAATTATATTTCCTAGTAGTGACTCGGCTGGTGTATGGCAATAGGCTCACAAGCGTGATGTTACGTAGTATAGATGAATACAACAATATTCTGTTCAATTGCTCTGGTTTGTAATAAACCGCTTTAAATGACAAGACCGCCTTTTTGTACATCTTTCTTATTTCATTATATCTATCTATTAGCCACAACTTCGTCGAATACGCTTAGCTACAAGTATAAGTGTTTCCGATTAATAAATGTCCTTTTGATCTAACCTCAAGTATTCTTCGAAAAATTCGTTAGTCGCATGAAAGTAGGATCAAATCCGAAGCAACCATATCGAAGATTACTCGGGTACAGATACAAGAAGACAGACATAAAAATTATACAAGGGCTTATGAAAAAGCCTTTGTTTCAAAATAACACACCAGTTCTTCAATTTTATTTATACGTACAGATGTATTTGTATTGTATCTAAATATTTTCGTTTTATTTCTTGAGTACAATAAACCATAATTGTATCGTACAATAAGAGTAATTGTGCTGTACAATAAAGTATAATCGTATTCTTGTACATTGTTATCGTAAATTTTATGTGAACATGTATTCATTCGGAATATTGTAAATTGTGAGTCTCGTTGGTCGAGTTGCAAGCGCGACTGCCGATCGAGAGGTCTTGGGTTCAAATCCCGGGTCGGACACTATTGGAATTTTTTTTTTAGAATTTCTAGTAGTGACTCGGAGTCTGAATTTGTGCCTAGTGTATGGCAATAGTCACACCACCTATTCCATGGAACTTAAACGTAACTGGTGAAACGTGGGAGTGAACTACACTCCTCTGCCTACCTCTTCGGGGATTACAGGCGTGATGTTACATTTTGTTACGTTTGTAAATTGTAAAATACTATATCCGGTTTTTTATATACAATTCAAAAATAAAGTCTTAGTGTCAAAAAGTGCTTTTTGATTAAAAAATCCCATATTCGACGTTTAAAACATTACCAATATATGTATTATGTCCATTTCATTAGTTTTATCCTATAATGCGTCATTTTTAAATCTCACGGTCAAATATCCCTTTATAATGAAACTCAAATCAAGAATATAATATTTATAATCATTTATAGGCCTGTGGTGGCACATACCCAAATGAATTCTAGGTAGATTATTCATCCAATCTGCTTTGGACTCGAATTTCCACCTTAATTGAGAAGAAGCGCCGAAAAACTGTCACTCCTATCTTTCTTAATACTACTTTAAAATATCCCCCCTAAAAGGGATACAATAAATCTGAAACTTACCATTTCTATAACAAAAAACTAATATTTCTCGTATTAGATAGAAATATATTTCATATGGTTTTCCTTGTATTTTTTACTGCGTCTTTTAAAACCATGTAAAGCATTTTATCTTTATCAAGCGTGATCACAGACGAGAGTGAGAAAAAAGCCGGAATCACAAAAAAGCAATAAACACGCGTAGAGCAGTTGTGTAAATACTACAATTCTGTTACAATCTCACACAATGCCAAGATCGTTTCAGTTATAATTCTTTTAACGGGAATCTCCGAGGTTATTCAAACACTATTTATTCACCAGGAATGACTGCTATATTTACCATTATGTATACATAATACTATTGCGTTCTATAGTTAAGTACAACAGCGAAAAACTGGTAGTTACGTTTAAAAATAGCATTGGAAAGTGTTATGCAACAAACAAAGAATGGATATATACGTTTTATGCGCTTTTAATATCTGCCGTTTTATCGCGACTGTACATTGTTACAACTTTTAACTACACAACCAAACATACAGACAGGTAACCGCACTGGTTACCGCACTACTACCGCCGCGTTTAACGTCAAGTCTCCGCACCGGTTACCGCACCGGTAACTGCACCATATTTTGTAATGATAATTGACAAATTCCATAACTCTGTATAGTTTACTGGTCATTATGAACATATTTACTACATTTAAATATTTATTGTATTTATAGGAAAATGTTAACCAAAATTTAATTTTAGTACACGTATTTTTTATAACACATAGTTGACTATCGCAATAAGAATATTAAGCAGGTACATATAATAAACTGAATATAGTAATGAAGCCAAGAACTAGGACAAAAACTGTAGAGTAATATGGTGGAGTGCGCTCCAAGCGTCCCGCAGTCACAGAAGAGGCCTGTGCTCAGCAAATTCAGAAGAATTAGAAAATAGGCAAGTTTCAATGGTCAAAATGTCCTAATGTGATTGAATATATGTACCTGAAAGCCCTCCCAGTTCGTTTAAATATATACTCTTACGATTTTCATTAAACTCGAATGTACTGTACATCGTAGATACTCGCAGTAACAACTGACACATGAGACTTATAAATACTAAGGTACTTCCTAGACCGTAAATAGCCCGCCTGGCTAACAGTTTTCATCAACGAAAAGCATATATCCACTGTATTCGGATATATGTACTGACTCTATCAATGTTAGGCCAATCGGAAAAATAAACTGAACATTTGTTGATGCGATTTACGATTGTAAATAATTGTAACACACGTAACAGGCGTGTTACTACAAGTATCAAGGTTTTCGATCAAGGTCCCACCTCCTCTTTAGAGCCGAACGTAATAGTTCCCGAGGGCGCTTCCCTTGGTTCGCTGGTCAACACTAAACCAATTAAGCTTTTAAGTTCGTTAGTTCGCTGGATCTTCAAAAAAAGATTCACTGAGTTTCGGAATTAATTGAACGAGTTTCTCTGGGGTTCTACATCATTACTACATGGGGCTCTGTACAGAAAACTTAAACGTAAATATAATCAATTAATAAAATAATTTTTTTGAATTCGGTTAAATTGTTAAATGCTAACTATTTCAGAATTACTATTTAATTTTTTGTTTGTTGTGGAATAGTATGAGGACATCAAATAATTTAATAACCTGCCAAGCGTTATTAAGAAAAGAAATGCAATAGATACCACTAAACCAGTTTTCGTATTTTAAATTAGTTCGTTGATAACAATGCAACACTAGTTGCGATTACGAGCACATAGTGTTTAGTTAGTACGATTTGTTATGCTGTCAATTTAAAATATAGGCCGAGGTGGGCGTTCTGATCTTGCCGGGAATATGTAAATTTGTGTGTCATGTAAAGATGTGCGTGCACTAGCATTGATTTGTCTGATCAATATGATTTATCCAATTGATTGATTTCATACTTCATTCTATACAAATCAAAACGGGTATGCATATCATACAACGTTACATGTTCATCTGAAAACCATGACTACGAGTCAGTAAAATATTTGTAATTAATGTTAGAATTACTCGTAACGTTACAAAAAATTACCACTATTTTCTACGTTAGTAGTTCGTGTGTAACAGTGGTATGCGAGTATACAGAGAGTAACTACATTGTACTAAAATTAAAGTTTATCTAAGGGTTTTTACATTCGTAGAGCAGAAATAAACGGTGAACTGTTTTAGTGCTGTGGGCGTTGCATTCCAGTCGTTATAGCTCCACGTGTGTCTTGACGTGCGGACACGTGTGGGGTGGTAACCAGGAGCTCTGGTTAAGTTTAGCTTCGTCGTTACTACGATTAGCTTCACCGATATTACCATTAGTTTCACCGTTATTAGGATTAACTTCACCGTTATTACGGTTAACTTAACCGTTATTACGATGAGGCTAATATTCTATTCATTATAAACACATTAGTCCGTTATGTTATATCAATAAATACTGTAAGAAGGATTCCTTATCAAATAAAAATTTAAAGGATTTAAATTAATTGATATTATTACATTTCAAATTTCGAATAAACGTTTTGAATTTAATAATCATTATAACGTTAGTGTTAATGAGCACAATGGGAAATTTAGCGGCGAGAACAGCCTCTTGGCTAGCAAAGGTTTTGTGGGTGATTTATGCGACGAAGAAATATAACCATCGTTCGTTTTCAAATCAAATGGCTTTAAGGCATATATTTAATTTTATTTTCTTTTACCGTAAAAAAAGTTATAATATGGCTTATTGAGGAAATGTAAAGGTGAGATTCGTATCCAATAGTTAAGCGACAAAAGCGACAAACATTAAAATGTTATACTTAGATTTATAATAGATACATTTTACTTTGATCTATCGTAGAAGCTGTATGGTGTTATTTCCCTCGAAATTAAAATCAGGCTGTATCGGTATCACAAAAAGAACAGGAAGATTTTAATTTAAACGCCGGTAATAGATTTATCACCTCACATGGTAACTTTTAGCCGCGATTCTATCTGATGAGTATCGAAGATGGATCCTAAGGTAGACGACACAAACCTGAATAATGACCATATCTTGGAGACTCCTAAATAAGATATATATAGTTGAATGAAGGTTTTAATAAATTAGGACTTGACTTCGATTTGCATAAAACAGTACGTAGTTTTAATAAAATTTAATTCAACTGTGTGGCCACCATTTTGCAATCATGTTACTGTCAACTGTCACATTTCTCTCATTAATAAATACTTAAAAATGAAAATTAATTATCTCAGCATTATTATTTCATTGTTTTCGTTATTTTATGCGAATCGACGTCTTAAATGATTATTGTTCTGCGATCAAAAGAGTCAAATTATAATTTTTAAAGAATGCACCAGTTCTCAGCAATCTAGCTTCCAAGAAGACAATGGAGAATAAAACGGGAGGCGGCGGGAGAATCTCTGGAGGATCTATGCACTTGCCAGCGTATCATGGATTTGTCTTTTAGACACTCGCTTGATTTAGAAAGAATAAATTTAGTTCGTTTCTTTTCACGTCAAACACAGTTTTTTTAACATACGAGTAAGCTGTTTTTTACTTTTTTGCACTACCTGTCAGTGGACAGTGTATGCAATTTGTATTTAATTTATTATCCATATAAATAAAATGATAAATATAATAAATTTGTATTTAATTCATTATCCATATAAATAAAATATAGATAAAATGATAGAGGTCTGCCGATGTACACGCATGACGCAAAAACTACTGGATATATTTCTATCAACATAATATTATCTGTTGGAAACTAACAAATCCTAGACATGCGATTATTCCAAGAGCCGAGGAATTCAATTTAAGTATATATTCATATTTCTGATAATGTCTAATTAAAATATTAATACCTAAAGAGACTAATAATGTAAATATTACTTTGCTGTCTCTTCCCCTAAAAATCAATTTCAGATATATTCAGATATATTATATATCAGATATATAAATTGTTAATCAGCCATAGGCACTGGTCTTTAAGAATATATACTCTTCTTTGGTATAAATATACGAGAATGATTATTTCATTACTTGCTAGTTCAGTGGTCGCTAAGCCGTTGATTAGGGTTGTGGGTTCGATTCCTATACAGGACAAATATTTGTGGTGTGCACGAAAAAACATATTTAAACAAAACATTTTTGGAGGAGTCTTTTTTAGACATTTAAAGACGATTAAATTTATTGTAATAGATACATAATAACAAGGTAACGTATGTATATGTATTAGTATAGAAAACACATTACTCATATTCCTCGAGCTCCGACCGAGACGGCTATATACCCAATTAGACACCTTTGCGCAATCCGACATACGTAAATTAACACAATTCAATCCAGTGATTCAATGATCATTTTAAAAGTTCAAAAATGTGTGTTTAGACGCAAAGGTGTACCTGATATTGTAGTTTAAGAGATGAGGGACACATAAATTAATTCTTACGGGATAAGCAGAGAGCACCGAGTGCAAATAATATCTCTATCCTCATCGGCCTGAGATGCTTTGACTCTCATCATTCTTTTTATACACGCATGCCGGTAAAATAATATTAAGGATTTCTTAAGTTAGGATTCAAATTCATATTAAAGTAGATAGATTACTGTTAAGAAATATAAGTATAATAGTTTTGCTGTATTTTTATTTATAGCAAAGAAAGTAATAATTTTATTTTATTTTTACGTACGCAAAATATATCTATATTTATGTACACTCTATTAAAAACAGCTGACGTTCCTTAGGAAAAGTCCCGTTTCGCTCAGTAAAGAACGGTATAAACAACACAGCGGCTAAGGACTTAATTTGTGCTTATCTGTGGTCTGAATTTCTGCTTCATTGACTCTATGCAAATGTTTGCCGCATCAAGGGCCTCGATTATCATAAAAATATTTGATTTATTCTCTCGCTTTACCGCTTCCGAATATTTATTATATCCGTGTTTTTCTTTTTTTTCTATTTATCCATAGTTTATATTACTCTTACATCTATAATAATGAAAAAAAATAGAAATAATGACAGAGAAGTGACGTACACTTTGGCTGTTATTTTTTATTTGAAAAATTTGAATTTAGAATCATCTAAAGTGCAATTGGTAGTGTGTCATAATGGTTTTCCCGATAGTCTCGCAAAATGTCAGTGTTGCCATCACGTGGAATTTCCACTGAACCCAGGAGCTAGACTAAACATAAATCACAGCTATAAAGTAAACTCTGTGTTTTGATTACGTTACTTTCACGCTTTCAACACTACGAAAACATCACAACAATGAGTAATATTCAAAGGAAAAGCTTAACTATAGTTGTAATTAGTGTTACGTCACTAGCTCAGAATAAAAGAGATGAATCCCCGTAGAGATGGTAATTTAAATTCGTTTAGGTTAAATCTATTTTTCGCCACTAAATAACGCAGTCAAACACACACAGGATTTTCTTTTTAAAATAATGTCCTCGTATGGTATTATTTTTTGCAAAAACTGTACTACACAAATTACTGTTGCTTAAAACCGTTTAAAGAAATAGACGGCAAAATGAGTGCGTAATGATTAATAAGGTTATTTATTATATTCGTTTTCAAGGTTCAACACACAAATATTATTAAAATCGCCGTAAAACGTATTATATTTGAAAATTTTCAAAAATAAATCCCTCATAGTAAGTTAGTGCCAATACAGGCACATTTCAAAAAATGAAAACTTTTTATAAGAAACAATAAATTGGTACGTTTTATTGTGGAATTAAGGAATGATTTTCGATGTTTCGAATTTCTTGCAGGTGTTCATTAATTTCAGTGATACCATAAGTAATATAAAGGATACCTTGATTCTTAGGTCTGTGATATAAAAGGTCTGTAGAATGGAACTAGGAATAAAATAAGCCTGTATTGTCCCTAACTTCACAAAACCCAGCTTTTGATTCAGCCATTGGTCCAAATACAATTTTTTCATCATTACCAACACCTTTATTGTTCTATAGTTGGACATGGGTCTCCTTTTATAATGAAACTGTTTAAGTCCATTGTCTGCCACGCTGGCCTACTGTGGACTGGCACAGTCCTTAAAGGAAATTATGAGAAATCTGTTTCTTTGTAATATTTTCCGTCATCGTTATAACGAGCGATATTTAATTTTTAAAGTGCAAATAACGTAGTTATCAAGTGTTCGTGTGAGAATTCGAAACGCAAACTAGTAGCGCGAAGGTCTTAAATCTAACCTATGAAGTTATCATCATATATCATATCACCATTTTTTGTTCTTAGCCCACTGCTGCAAGTAGACCTCCTGAAATAAGAGCTCCAATCTACTTTCGTACCGGCTTTTGCCCATATTGAGCCACGCTGGGCCCAGAATCCCCATTTAGCAATAAGCTATCACAACTAATTTTTATTATGTCAAAATAAATCAACGCCATCTCTCACGTCGTCTTCATCGTCTCTCGTGTGTCCATTTATCACTCGAACAATTAACGACGCCGTTTTGGTAGCTTTCAAAAATAAACCCCAGCAGACTTACACAGAGGCAAACTGATCTGGAAACGACCGGCTACTGCAGTTCAATTGGTTCTAAAACGAGACAGCTAAATATGGAGAGCGCGCGTGTTTGGTGAACTGTAATATTAATGTATTACGTACATATACATATATATTATATGCACATTTATGTAGAAGAACCACAGCACTTTACAAGGATATAAGTATTTGGCACTCTGTCATACATACATAATGGACATACCGTAATGTTTTAATAATTAAAAAATAAATTAAAAGGAACGAAAACTCGCGTATCACGTATGATATATGTATGTACATAAGTAAATATGTACATATGTATGTATGTACATATGTATGTATGTACATATATATGTATGTACATATGTATGTATGTATGTACTGGTACACTGTTAATAAGTTAATTGATTTGCAAAATAAAAACATTCAAATACTGCAATTGCGTGTTTGTTTTAGTTTTGAATATTATTTGAATGTTTGCTTTGTAAATATGATTATCGCATCCGGAGCTAGTTCCTCCAGCCGCCGCCCGCGGCCCGAACGTTGTTTCGTTTCTAGCAGTACTCAGTATATCGAAGATTCCAACCAGCTATATGACTACTGACTACTTCGTTGGTCGAGTGGATGCAAACGGAACTGCTGATTAAGAGGTCCTGGGGTAGGTCAACGGATCCGGAAAAATATTTTTGAATTTTTCCAACTTGAAATTCCCACTAATAGCAAGGAGTCTGGATTTGTGTCCAGTATTCGGCAATAGGCTCACCTCCTATTCAAAGGCGGGACATATGACGTAAGTGATGAATTGTGGACATATACCACATTCCTCTGCCTACCTCTTAGGGGAAAGACAGTTGCCGTGTTATGTTTAATGCCTTAAAATTATGCTTTAAGATACAAGAATAAATGATGGTGATGCAACATATTTTAAACCTATTTTCTCACTATTAGACAAGAGACGAAAAAGAGCAAGAAGATGTCAATTTTGTGCCCAGCAGTGGGTTTAATTATTGCTAGTAAACAGTGATGTAACGACAGTTTGAAGCGGTATTAACCCACCAGCTGATGTACTCAGAGGTGCCGCATAGAAATAGCCGCGAGGCAACGATTGTGGCCACATAAATCAAACGACCGTTCACTATGTAACACATACATACGAATACGAATACTTTTAACACCCTCCATGTACCTATACGAATACCAATACTTTTGGCACGCTTTTTGTTATTACTCATTATTTCCTATAGCATATATTTCACCCTCTGTAACAGTACGAGTAATTCGCTCTTCTAACTACTCGTAGTTTAAATACAGGCGTGATGTTACTAGTAATTTACCTGTTTATCGGTCCTATATCGAACACGGATCTCCTCTCATAATGAGAAGGTATTAATGACAGGGTCTAATACGTTTCATCAATTATGTAAAAAATAGCTTTATATCGGTTACGATATCTACCAATACATTCACCTATGAGTATAAAATTGCCTGTAATTTAAATATAGAGGGCAATAATAATCCGAAACGCTATGGTTTCAGTTGTCTCTGGATAATGGTGAAATACTGTGGGTGATTCAATACAAGAGTTACCAGGTCTATGGAGATGGGTCAATGATTGTGATTATTCACAAAACTACTCCATTTGTGTTCAATAGATATAATGTTAAAGGATAATGCCAACGGGCAAATTGATTTACATTTAACGACAATATCGTGATATTAATTAAAAATTAATTCTACGGAAAAAATCTTAGGGAACTTAATAATAACGAATGATTGAACGAAAAATTATTTGTGTAACACAAATTGCTTAGGAAAAAATCCGCATGTACTATAATTCAACATATTGTTTAGAATGATTGTTTAAATTTGTGATTTCTTGTTTATATCATATTGAAAAGCAAAGGGCAATATCACAAGCCGCTGTCGCTGTTGCCTCAGCAAAGACATAAATTTCCTACGCCGTGTAAAATGCATTTTTCGCTAGTAAGACGTGTTTATTATCTAAGCGGCCGCTGCTATGATCAGCGAACGAATAAAGTATGATGAATATTTGACGATAAAATGTTAAATTTATCTACGACACGTTGATTGGAATAAAAATGTAAAATTTATCTCTAGTTCCTTAGCAATAATTTATTGTTACCCGAAATTTAATTTAAGATTCTATGAATTATCTGTGGTATATGTTTTATATACTGTTTTAAATTTCGGCCACTTTTCTAAGACGCCGATTTGAACTGTAGATAAAAAATGTGTACAGAAAACAGAGAAAAGATAAGTTTTAGTAAAATTTTAAAATACCGCTCATTAGTGAATGCTATATATGAGGATTTAAGGATAATATTTTAAGTAAATAAAAGAGTTACTGAATTTTGCATGAAATGAAATTTGGGTGGTTTAAAGTTCCATAATTTTAGTATTCAGAAAAGTCAGACCGAACGTTGGCTAGCCCAGTTGGACTTATTTAGAGATACATAAAGAACGAGCACGCAATGTGCCGGAAAATTGTTCTCTTTGGATTAAATTGAATTTTAAGACCTAAACTTAGTTCTACTTAACTTGTACAATTCAGTATATTATAGAGACAACACGTAAATTGTTTGTGCACTATGTTACCACAGATTATATAAATAACTAATTGTATGTGTAAAGAAAAAAGTTATATCACAATCGCTATTACATTTTTTATTTTTGAAGTATAGTCCCAGAAAAAAAAGAATTTTCATTAAAATATTTATTAAATAGCGCATCCGTGGAGGCGGTAAATTTAAAATAAATGATTGTTTTTTATTTTAACATTTCATAAATAATCTGAGTCAGGGCGCAATATATACAAAATGATTAAAAAATCACGTCTGTTTCGTTTTATTAATATTAAGCCAAAGCCATTAACAAGACAAAAAACGTGGATTGTATATACATTAAGAAATTAATGATAAACTTGAAGCAATATTTAATGCTAATAAACCTCGCCAACGGATGCGTGAGAAAGATTAAATAAACAATAAGTCGAAATTGAAACCTTGTGTCGAAATCGGAACCTTGTGAAAAGCAGTACCATTTGAATTAAATATAACGCCTTGACATTCATTTTCAGATAATTTCAATAATTAACATTATGAACTAAGTTCCTTATCGCGCATTACGAAAGGGGACTAGACGGAAAAAATTAAGACCAAAAGTTGTAACGACACTTTTTGCTATAGTTGTAAGCCGTGCGGC
>DWJK01003531.1:0-13006 GCA_018248815.1 Croniades pieria auraria
GATTCTTTACTTGGCGGAGTGAGAGCACTATTATCATTCTTTTAAAATAACCTGTAATACTTACCGACAAATAATAAAATATATATTTTTTTTTGTGACACTGACTAATAAACGATTCATTGATTGATCGAAAACTTTTAATCGAATTACATAACGCTGCAGGGTCATTAAGACATTTTTTATTCTCTTTTTAAACCTAATCCAAGATTTATTTTTTATTGTTTTCTAGGAGAAAGTAAATGTCAATAGGCATTAAATTCGCCCGTTGTTAAACTGCTCGTTTATATAAGAGATAAATAAACTTAAATTTCATATCGCATGTTACAATATGGCCGCTGCCTCAGACATTTTCCGGTAATCTCAAATAACAATCTGTTTGAGATAAGTCTCTGATCGATTGCTATCTGTGTTGAGGACATTCATGTCTTCATATGTCTGCGTATACATGGTCTCACGTTAATATTAATTCTTGAAATGTAACTCACGTCTAAATAAATCTCTACTATACTATATTACGTAAATTATATTGTACTAAGCTATAGTATGTCAAACGTAACATCACGCCTATAATCCCCGAAAGGGTAGGCAGAGGAGTGTAGTAGTACGCTCCCACGTTTCACCAGTTACGTTTACGTCCCATTGAATAGGTGGTGAGCCTATTGCCGTACACCGGGCACAGATCCGGACTCCGAGTCACTACTAGAAATTCTAAATTAGAAAATTCCCATAGTACCGGATACCGGATCCGGATCCCGGATTCGAATTGGGGATACTTTGTCTATATGGGTTAATTAATAGGCAGCTCTACTTATGATTTTTCGGATCGCTGAGGTACGCAGATGAGTATTTCATTTTTTTTTTAATTAATGACGAAAACAGCCATTGTAGAGCTCTTGGGATGACAAAAAATGAGGAAAAACTCAATTAGCAGGCAGAGTATCGTCTTGTTGACGTTTCGATTGCGAATCGAGTACTCAGTTCATTATTGTGTTTCAGTTACCGTAGTCCAAGTGCCCTCCACGGTGATCCAGCGCTGTAACGAGGAATAATACTGCTCATTGAGCAGCATTTCCAACATTTTACAATAGGAAGTAGTGTTCGTTGTGTATGATACTTTATAAATGTATCTGGAATATATTTTCTTTCCATTTTGGGAGATAGAGAAAGAAAATTATTTATTTTTCTATTGATTCATGTTGATTAATGCTCACAGAGATTTCAGTTTATTGAAATAAAATTAATTTAGTTTTTTTATATAAAGTTTAAGTTGACTGCCTCGTTGGTCGTTTGGTTGCAAACGCGACTGCCGAACGGGAGGTCCTGGGTTCAAATCGGGACGGGTACTATTGGAATTTTCTAATTTAGAATTTTTAGTAGTGACGGAGTCTGGATGTGAGCCCGGTATATGGCAATAGGCTCACCACCTACTCCATGGGACTTAAACGTAACTGGTAAAACGTGGAAGTGTCCTACACTCCTCTGCCTACTTTTCCAGGGATTACAGGCGGGATGTTACGTTTTGGAATTAAAATTTTATAAAGATAATATTTCAAAATATTTTGAAATCATAATTTTTCTGTTATTGCACGAGAAACATTTTATATTATTAATGTACCAAACATATTCGTATTTATGTAAGTATATTAAATTCCCTGAACTCATATATAGGTATATTTCTTAATATAAACTATGATTATGTGACTTCGTAAAAAGGTGAGGTGGCAGTGACGTGGCGTGGAAAACTGGTAAAGAAAGCAGTCACCTATTATGATGTAATAATTGGTTTACGTCTATTTAGCCGCTATATTATTATACATAGTTAGTTTCTTGAAGCCTTTTTTTTAATTTAAAATAAGTTTAATACCGCTTTTTGTAAGGGTAAAAGAAAATATTTCGAGAACATTTCAACATCTTACAGTTTTTCATTAAATTTTCTAAAGCGTCAAAAGTCTGCTAAACTGCACGTGGCCGGCGCAGCGACTATCGCCTCAACGCTCTTCATTCTGACAGGAGATTCGTTTAGAGAGAAGGAGTTTGATGATGATGTAAAGAAAGCATTTTGACTCAATAATTTAAATACATATAATAATAATAATCTATCCATGGCGCGCTTCTTCACAAAAGTGCGTTTTAAATTTAAATGTCACCTGCTAATGGTGAAGGAAAACATCGTGAGGAAACCTGCACACTTTAGAATTTATAAAAATTCTAAGGTGTGTGAAATCTGCCAACCCGCACTTGGCCAGCGTGGCGGACTACGCCCTTAACCCTCTCAAGATGAGAGGAGATAGATATTCCAACAGCGGAATAACTTAGATATTTAAATCACTTATAGGAGATATGCGCATAATTTCTAGGAATTGGTTAGTTAAATGAAACGAAACAGCTCAGTGTTTAAAGCTTATTATTTTTGTACGTTGTTATATGCGGTATTAGTACAGACAAAATTTATTATTAATCGATATATAAATTGATGTTACACTAGTCGATCCAATCGAGATACATTGTGATGAACAATTGATACAGTCTATTACATAAAAAACCATTTATTTAACAGCCGGTAAAATAAATGCACTATACATATTAAATTAACTATTAATATTTACACAGATTTGACTTTAAAACAGACTCCTCGTTTAAGTTTAAATATCAGAAACAATAAATAGTTAATCGTGAACACATTATGTCATAGTTTTTAATCAAATCGTATATTAATTATAATTATGTAAATTAAAAAATAATTATGGATTGTTTTGTTATAATAATTAATTAATGTTGAATACTATCATTTTTTTCCTATACTAAGAGCATAGCCTAATTAATATTTTATGAATTATTAATCTATAATTAAAAACAGCTATATTCGAAAACATTCTTTTTTCTACATTAAAAAAAAATCTCTTAACAATTTAAAAATAGGAAAATTGCAAAATCATTTACGTATATTTTTTTAAGCGCACATCTCATTTTCCGCTTTGTGTTACTACCTATATTTTCAATTCTGCACTTTTCCTATTGTTCAAAATACAAAATTAATAATAGTATTGTTATCGAGGCAAGTTACAATTAAAATCTACGTCCAGTGCCGTATTCAATAGCGTAACGTGCAACAGATTATGCAAACTAACGTTATCTTAAGATTTGTTGATGCGAGATTTTTTTCTGTTTAATCCCACGACTCCGTGCCTCGACTAAACATTGGAGATCACGAAACTATTCCTAACACTTACTGTATAAAACGATCCATTACATTTCAATATTCACAAACCGATTAAACCTTGGCTTTACTATTCGTGGTCCATCTGAGAACGCTCTCCGTCAAACGTGACTGCGGTCAAACGCTGGCCTATTACGCAGAAAGGGCCATTAAATTGTAGTTTTATGAAAACTTTTTCAGACAGCGTGTATTGAAGATTTCTTCGTAAACGGTTTCAAGTTTTGCGGTCTAACTTAAATGTAAGTGCAAGCAATAAAAAAACATTACTGCAAACATGTCTGTATAGGTGGCAGAAATAATTACTTTCCGTTAGCCAAAGAAATCAGGTGGCACTATTTAAAAAAAAATGACACTAACAATAATATAGGTAATAAGTTTTGTTATAAAATGTTATAACAAAAATAATTAAATTCACTAAGCTTTATTGTCGATAGCCAAAATCTTAAATCGGCCTGAAAGTTCGACAAACATGAATGTTCTGTGAAGCAAAATTATTCTTTCAGCTAACACAATGGTTACACATAAGTACTCTATATACTGAATGAAAATTAATAATGGAGGTTTCTATTAAAATGAATGCATAATATGCCTGAGAAGATACCTTGTAGATGGACACTTTAATCGGCCTGTGATTAAGTTACACATAACATAAATATTAAATTGCATTGTTTTCTGACAGATCGGTATATTTGATTTGGTATTTTTTGTTTTTACTTGACAGATAGTTAAAACCTGATTTAGACTACGACAGACTTTATTTTTATTGTTTTCTGATAGTCGAAACGTGGCTAGAACTGCGACAAAAACTATTTTCGTTGTTTCCTGACAATTAAAGTAGATTTAGACTACGACAAAAGTCGTTTTTATTTTTCCGTAATGAAGATTAATTAAAAAATCCTGATTTTTCACTACGACAGAAATTGCGAAACGAATAAAACATATCGTGTTAAAATGTTTAGCTGCTAGCAAATAACAAATTTACATTCTACGGTAGAACTGTTCACGCACAATCAGCCTCAGTTCATGTCGTGCCATCATGGATAAATGACATGCTACGTGTGGGGAATTTTTTATCATAACTTCACAAAATATTTTCAGTTTTTTGTCTCATATTTATCTTTCTATGAAAGATATTTGAAAGAATATTTAATCATTTCCGGACAGTTTATATTGTGTTATACGCAAATCACTCTACACTAATTTAATTAAAATAAAAACTGTGGTAATGTTGAATATTAAACGTTTTAGTGCTTTTAATTAAATCAATGAATAACAGTCGTTCATTTAACTTCAATAATATATTTTAAATTGTTATCTAATATATTTATTGAGTAGAACACTAAAGCTGAAGAAAACTACATAGAAATATTATTTAACCCATTTAAGTAGAAACCCAGTACAAACCTTTAAAACGACGTCTGTCAGTCTGGATCAGGTTTGAACATCTTAAAGCCATCAAGTAAACAGAATAACCGGCAGAAAAAGGAAAGCTTTATCTTTAAGAACATATACCTACATACAAAGATCGACAATGTGCTGAGGACCTTAAAGTGTAAAATATTTCAAATATAAATTTATTATTGCCCTTCTTAATACTTATATTTGTTAAGTAGATTATAATAGGATACTTGACTATCATAAAATTAATTTGTAATATTTTATTTTACACTGCACAAAATAAGTGGTAATTTATTTTGGAATCTTCAATACGTTGTAAAATAAAAAAAAAATTTAATTGAAATGACAATTGAAAAATATATCAAATATTTGATTAAATTGGGAATTAATCGGATAAATAGAAGATATAGTCAAATATCCATAGTAAAGATACAAACGAATATTCTCTAGGTGCTTGCTACGAGATTTCCTTCAATGTTGAGGAGTTACATTAGCGACAGAATGCGTTATTTCACTATGAGTCCATTTGTATCACAATTGTATGAGTCATAGCCTTTAGAACGCCATTCTAAAACCGTACCTGAAATATTAAAATCTATGTTACAAATAGAAAGATAAAACTGTCAGATCATTCTAAATTCAAAATTCGAAGTCTCTACCCTAATTTCTTGTTTTTTTCTCAACCCTTTACTCATTTTATCGTTCCTCCGTTGGAACACGGGTTTCCTCTCAGAATGAGAGAGTTAAGGCTCTTGGTTTTTTCTTTAAATATTCTGCAAATAGTGTTTTTTTTTGACATTTAAATTAAAAGGCAAATAAAAAGCGATGTTCGATTTAGGTGATTAAAGATAATATTGGCTGTGACTGACCACCGTTAGCCTGTTTACCGTCCGCGGCACGAGTGGCAACAGTTGTCGCCGTAATAGTGGTAGTGGCAAAGCCGGGCCTGCACCGCCAGCGCGCAGTTCACCAGCTTGTCCACGCATTCACCTGACGGCAATGGCAATGTATATTACGACAGTCATATAACAATTATGATTTCAAACGTTCTGAAGTGTTTTGTGAAAGACAGTGTTTTTAACATATTACACTCCAGTCGCAAATGAGCGATATGAGGGATCGCTCTCCACAAACTGGTAACAGCATATTTATTTAAAAGTTTTTGTGTTCTTCTCACTTTGCAACGGCATTATTTATAAAATGAAGTTGAGGATAGATAGAAATATACATCCTGTATAAGCAATAGGATGGTGAAATGTATACGAACTTCTAGATAGCTTTTAAGTGCCCAATGTTTTTCTTGGCCTAGAAATATGTAGCATCCTGTATGTTATAAGTAAATTAGGATTTAAGCCTGAATGCTGCATAATTTGTAACCGAAATAAAAGATACAAGAGATGGTAAAATTTATACACAGTTAACTATATTTTGTGCAATTGTTAACCGCAAACTGAAAGTCTGCGATGTAAAGTCGAAACAAAGGCCCATTTTGATTTTTTAAATTTTTTTAGTAATTCTATTATTTTTGTTTTTTGATTTCTATCTTGTATCTTTTGTACTTTTTTTGTTGTATTTTTTTATTATATGTTATATTTGGATGGAATAAAGATTTTCTTTCTTTCATACTTTCAATTATTCTTAATCGATTTGAAATATTAGTATTGCAAATATTATTATCGTTATTACATACATACATATCTTGACGCCAAGTCACTTACAGGGTAGGCAGAGAGCACGGAGTGTCAAATATCCTTATCCTTGCATACTTCCGTGCTTCTTCTACACCCATCAATCTCATCATATGTAATCGTTATTACTAATAATTATTATATCGCCTAGATCCTATACAGGTTAAGCAAAAAGTACCGAGCGTTAAATATGCCGATCCTTACTCACAATAATTAATATTCTCAATTATTATTTAACCTTATGCAATATTAACGATGTTATTTTAATTATTCAGCATTATAAATATATATCGTTAAATATACATGATGCAGTACACCTGTTTAAATAGTGATATAATATCACTAATGGAAGCCGTGACTCACCGTTCCCGAACGATCTCTCTCTGAAGTTCTGTGTGTTCTCACTTTGGTGTCTTGTTACACGCTGCTGGGGGTCTGAAACTGTATAAGATTGTGTGAATCTGTACTAGGAAATAACTAAATACGTGTAAATAACTAAATATGTGTGAATTTGTGCCGGGTGCCTAAATCCGTAAAAGTAAAAAGTAGGACAAGCTCCGTTTCATGAAACTTGTGTGTTTCAATGCATTCGGTTGCGCTGATCTGCACGAGTTGAGGAAAAATAATTGACAAAATATAAACTTATTATTCCCGGATTAGAATTCTATTAATAGCATGTGTGCTGAATTTAAGTACATAAAAATTAAACATTTGCCAGATTTCATTTTCTTCGCTTTCATATTTATAATCTCTGGTTTTCGTTCAGTAACAATGATTTGAATTTGTATTAAAATATGCTCTCTACACACGCCTAAAGTAACTAGCGTGATGCTATGTGATAATATTAAAATTTGTTTTGAACTCCTACATTCTTAACGCTGTCTCCCATCACATGATGATAGCTTATACACGAACCCCTGTTTTACGGTGACATTGAGCTGCCGACACCCAGATAATTGTGATACCTGGAATATTGGATCTGATGTTTCCAACGATTCTTGTATCCGGTTGGTCAAAGATTCTTACACCATTCGAATCTTTAGTTCCTAAGATTAGCGCGTTCAACCAAACTGACTAATGAACATTTCAGTTTTATGGTGTATGCACTGGGAGAATTTTTAATTAGCTTTTAAATAGGAGTTATATTGACTGTCTCGTTGGTCGAGTGGTTGCAAGCGCGGCTGCCGATCGGAAGGTCCTGGGTTCGAGTACTATTGAATTTTTCTAATTTAGAATTTCTAGTAGTGACTCGGAGTTTGGGTCAGTGCCCGGTGTATAGCAATAGGCTCACCACCTATTCAATGGGACTTAAACGTAACTAGTGAAACGTGAGAGCTTAATACACTCCTCTGCCTACCCTTTCGACGATTATAAACGTAATGTTATGTGTAAAAGCCTAAGGCAACCTGGTCTGCTCGTATTGGCAATTGTCAGATCAAGGTACAGCACGCGCCTAAACAAACTGGCCACCCATGAACAGCAGTGTAGGCGTAGCAAAATTTGCGATCCCCAACCTACTCTCCCAGCTTGGGAATTATGGATAAAATCCTTCATGGGAAGCCAACAGTGAACTGAGACAGCTTAATGATGATGAACATGAATGGATGGCGTATTAGATTCTAGTAGTTCTAGTAGTACGACGAGTCTGCTTCTCACCAGGCGGAGCAGCGGGCTTGGCGACGGGGCGCGAGGAGCAGCGCGCGGGCACGCAGGCGCGCCGTGCGGCCGGCCGAAGCCCCGCGCACTGCGCGCCGCGCGCCGCGCCTTCGCCACCCGCACCCCCCGCGCCGCCCGCGCCGCCGCGTGCGCACCACACCGTGCGCGTCTCGATGCCCGCCTCGCACGGGCCCGTACACTATGTACGATGCACAAAAAAAAATCATAATTAGTAAACTTTGAACGATTCGTTTTATTACATTTATAGTACAATAATAACCTAGCTTCATCATACGTCTTTGAATATTTTGTTAAATGAAAGTATTTCTCATAAAAAACAATATTTTTCTCGCACTGAGATACCAATAGGAGAAAACATTAAAAGCCAATTTTATTACATTGAGAAAATATCAAACTAAAATAATGTAATTATTATTTTTATTATTACTACCATTTTTAACTAGTGAGTATAAAATGTTCATAACCTCTGAACGACTATATATAAATCTTGTAATACATAAAATATTTATCGTTACAAATTTAAGTAATTGCTCACTTCTCCCCAATCGCTAAGATACCAGGAAGGAGCACATGTGCCACCGCATTCCCTTTCCGACTCCGGCTTCAGGCTGTGACAAGAAGCCTCGCGCAGGCGCCTGCCGTTGTCGCCGATACACACCACACTGCGGATCTGACGACCGTCGCAAGCAGTAGAACACGGTGACCATTCGCCTATCAAAAATATTTATCGCACATTAGTTCTTAATTTCCAATAAAATAGTACATAAAAAAAATATTTATTAAGCCTGAAAACGAGGATAACCTGTTAATAATAACCAATAAGTAATTATCTTTGCGATTTTGTCACAAAGTGAAGAAAATGTTGTATGTTGACTTAAGATATCTGGTTAATATGTACATATATATATTTGGCAATTTATTCTTTCTACCTACTCTGAAAGGAACCTGTCGTGATGGCATATCAATACTAACAGCCATCGTCACAATTTGCCACCGACTAGCTCGGCAAAACACGCGTGGACTTTTCTATAAATATGACTTCCAACCATTATGTATGCTCTCACCAGTGAACCATTGTGCGTCATCACACTGCCGTCGAGGCTTGCAAGCTTGTGACGCGTGCGGTGCCCGGTGCGGGACACAGCCGTTTGGCTCAGCGCATCGCACTCGCCTGGACTGCACTCCACCTCCTACACACCAGCCTACACACTAGGGAAAAATCATAACATTAAACAGATTAGTTGAACTATGAGGCAAGAAATGCCTCAATGAAACAGTAAAAGAGATTGTAATTGAAGAATACATTTAAAAAAAACGTAACATCAGCAGTCGCGCTTGCAACGAGGCAGTTAACAATAAATACATATGCCATTAAAAAAACCAAATGTCGAATCATAAACGAATTGAACTAAGCTGACAAGATATCTTAATAACCCATCCTACTGCCAAAGTTAAAACACGTCTTAAATGTCTGAATAAAATTATTTTACGAGCGTAAGAATTATAATTTACGTGTTTTTAAACTGTTCTCCGATTTTATTTCCCATATATAATATTTATTAGCAAATAATTTCATAAGAGGATACACTTAACGGCATTTATATTCACGCCATAACACTTGTCAGTTTAAGGTATTCTCTTTATTCTAATAGAATGATCATCGTATGTCATCGTTTTCAAATTTACATGATGATGTTCTATTTTTAAAATATTTAATTTATAAAAGAAAAATCAGTAATTAAATGTACATACCTCCGACCATTCAGTGTACAGCCATCCACCGGCCGCAGTAAAACTATACGCCGGCTCAGGAATTGGGCTTAATTCGTTATCCGTAGCATTAGCAGCGACAGAAATAACTGGTCCTTCATGAAAAGTGTCTGTGCGGTCTTTAGGTCGCACTTGTCGTCTCGTGTCAAGCCTTGGAAGGTTTACTGTGACTGCGCTGCCATCGCAGTTCGGAATATCACATAGCTCTTTGCTTGGAGGCATCGGCAGTGGACATTTTTGATCGCTGATCTGAAATTATTTTGAATTTAAAGTTTTGTTCACGCTCCTTAATTGGCCATGATCAGGGTATCTCAAAAAGTTTGAAGGAAATTTCAATTTAAAAGTCTTAAACAAAATAATTAATTGCATATTTGGACAGTACCTTGGTGATTCCTCGAGCATGATCTTGTACGCATCCTACTATTCTAGTTCTGTGGGCTGGACCACAAACGGGGCACGGGCCCCAAGCAGTGGCCCTCCATCGAGGCGGGCACGGAGAAGCACCACACCTTCGACGCCTGGAAGGAGGTGGACTGCCACTGCAGTGCGCAGGAGATACTTCCTTGTCTTCATTAAGACCAACTTCGACACATTTGAATTTCCCTATCTGCAGGCCCCCGCCACAAGTTCTAGAACATTGTGTGAAAGACAGAATCTTCCATATGAATTTCCTGTTGCCAATAACATTGCTATCGAGTTGGAAATGATTCTCCATCGAATTCAATTCTGGCTGCTTCGATAACGAAGGATCCGATTTTGGGTTGTCGAGAGCTCTCGTATGAGATTCAGCTACGTGGTGTCGGTGGTGTCGCTGGATTTGATGATGCTCTGCCAGATTGTTCGCAGGGGGAATATCGTTACTAGTTTCATCCGGTAATGAATCAGTAAGGTATTCGTACTTGATGTTCGGATTCGGTTGCGTATACAGTACCTAAAAATAATGATGCATTAGCGTCCATCTGGTTCAATTTATTGCGTGATAGTAACATAACGTGTGAAAATATTCACCATGATGTCAATAGGATGCTGTATAGGCCCCATCGCGAATATACTGTCGAGGCCGGCCGGGCGAGAATAAACAAATCTCGCTCCAACCGCTTCGTAACTTCCTGGCGCGCTCACAGCGAACTCGCCGTTCACGATATACGAGCCGTTCGTCACTCGTAACGCTAAAAAACCCAGAATTGTTTACTGTATGTTAAGATATCCGCCTACATTTACTTTTGTGCAAACGATCATTCGTCAAATTGCTGTCCGTAACAAACAGTGTTGCGGTGTACGTCATGCAAATAATTAACCACCAATTGTGCAGGCGGCTATCTCCATTTATCTCACAATTTGCGGCGTAGGCGCCTCTATTGAAGAGATGCGCTCAGTAAACTGGCCGCGTGTGTGCAATTCCGATTAATCGATTCGACATCGATCTTTGCACCAGCGAGCACTTCATCTCTCTATTAAGATCTCTCGTGACCTAGTATTTGGAAGCCGAATCACTAATAAAAAATCAAGAATTATTGGTTGGACATACTCTAATCAAAATGTTATATTGGAGCCTTGAAGATTCTAGTTGATACATTAGGCTTACGAGCAATTATTTGATAATGACTGCATTTAGGACAATTGGAAAAGTTACAATAACTCTCCTTATGTACGTTTATATCATATTTATCAGCACGTATATAAATGACTGTTATTAAAGCTATGAAATCTCGTAATCGTGCTGTGAACATTTAACGCTATCTCGTATTGTACGAGGCCCGTGATTATGTTTACTTGCTTGTAAGGGTCGATATCATTTACATCTAAGTACGTGGCAATAACTGAGAGATCATTGTTATAGATAAACAGACTGGCAAACTTACACAATAATATTTGTACACCTACTGTAGTTTTGAATGTTGATCTTTAACACCTGATTTCTTAGCTTGCGATGCATTAACTTTAACAATGGAAATATTTTTATTGATTCTGCGCCTAAAGTCGATAAACCGTTTTAAATTTTTAGAATTTTGAACTTCTAAAACTGATTATATTTCGTCGTGTCTTTTCACTTTTTTCATCAAAACTTTTTAATGGATGTAAAAGAAACAAGTCAGAACAGAGCTGTTTATTGAAATCCTCTACATATTCTGTAAGAGACTTGACGTGATGGTAATAACAATGATAATAAAATACTTTTGACTTTAATATAATATTTTGTATAGAGTGAGATATTAACATTTCTTCACCATAAATTTTTTCTGGAAAGTACAAAATGTGATTAGTTTCCGAACTGACCTATGTAGTTCTCGCTGGAGGCGATCTCGGAGACATTGAGGCGACAGGCTCCTCGCGGGACGGTCGTCACGTAAGAGTAGCCGAGAGGGAGGCGCGGTCGAGAGAACAGTCCAGACACGAGTCGCCGCCCGCAATGGACTTCGCGAGTCGCGACTGACGCGAGGACTCCTTCACGGCCTACCACCTGCAAAAAATTCACCTTTAGTACACGAAGTCATTTCGATATTCCCCTAAAGTTCTAAGTAATAGGTATATATTTTAAGTTTCGTCTGGTAATTATAATAGTACGTTTCACAAATTAGCGAAGTTAATAACCCGAAATTTATTGCCTCAGACCTTTTTGTGCCCTAGTTTGGGGGCGCTCTCGTCCCTGAAATTAAGGAAAGCCTGAATACTAATGCCATGTTTCTGAAATATGGAAATAGAGCGTTTTCGGAGGCCTTCCACAACTTACAGATAAGAGAGATATTTAACATAACCAGTGGTAATCGTTTGCTTAATATACTCGTATACGACCAACTGTAGGGAGTTGTAATAGAATGTATAACCATTAGACAATTAACAAAAGTGATAACTAGAATTATTATCATACAAATAGAAATATCACTAAAGTTTATCTACATCATAAGTATATTATCGCAAGTAATGCAGAACTTCACAAACACAAAGATGATGATTTGACGTCCGTGCAAGTTGTAAATCAAGTGAATAATTTAAAAATCATAGCTTTAACATGCAACATTGAATTCGCTACGCATATCCCACATCTTAGTGAATCTTAAAGAACATGTATTAACATGTCAGAGCATTTCACGGATGTCGTAGACCGCGAGGAAACGAACTTAGACGTTTTCATAATTATAGCGAGCGAGTGAAATGAGCGTGCAACATGTGTTCCCATCTATCTCGGATGTAGCGACGTTGGCAATAAGATTACCGGGTGTGATGCAAAAATGCGCAGATGGAACTACGCTTCCAC
>DWJK01003532.1:0-13005 GCA_018248815.1 Croniades pieria auraria
ATTATAGTATGTACGGATACATTGGAATGATGGACGCAATATGTCCACATTGTGATGCGGCTAACTTTCCAGGTGAAACGCCCGGCATGTGTTGTGCTAATGGCAAAGTGAGATTGCCAGCATTAGAAACTCCACCCGAACCATTGTATTCATTAATTTTTGGGACATCTCAAAAGTCGAAGCACTTTTTGAGTCATATTCAACAATACAATTCGGCATTTCAAATGACTTCTTTTGGTGCTACTAAAATTATTAGAGATAATTTTATGCTGACGTTTAAGGTAAATACTTCAACAGGATTGTCCCATGTTTATATTATGATACAAAAAAATATTTAAAAATTATGATACAACATCTTACAAATTATGTTACAGATTCAGGGCCAGATTTATCATTAAGCTGGTTCGTTATTCCCATACCCCGACGCTGATCATAAATTTTTGCAAATTTATTTTATTGGTGATGAAAATCGTGAATTGGATCAACGTTGTGCAATTGTTTTGAATACAAGACGAGAAATTATTCGTGAGCTACAAAGGTTTTTCCATCAGCATAACGCATTAGTTCAATTGTTCAAAATTGCTCTCGATCGTATGCCATCTGATAATCACAAAATCGTAATAAGGGCTGATAGAACACCTTTTGGAGAGCATGAAAGGCGATTCAATGCACCAACAATTGATGAGGTTGCAATTGTAATTCTTGGTGATCAGTTTCAATCCCGTGATATTGTACTTCATCGCAGAAATGAGCAATTGCAACGTGTTTCGGAACTTCATCGTAGTTACGATGCATTACAATACCCAATATTGCATTGGAAAGGTGACGATGGCTACCATATCAATATACCAATGATTGATCCACGAACAGGTAAATAATTGACCTATTTTCAGTGTGTTGACATTTCATCATTTGTATAAATTTCTAAAGTCACATTTTGCACTTATTTTCAGGTCTACATGTACAGAAAAAAGTTAGTGCCATGAATTTTTATTCGTATCGATTGATGGTTCGTCCACAAGAACAAAATTATATCTTGAGATGTGGTAAACTATATCATCAGTACATCGTTGATATGTATGCCAAAATAGAAACTGAACGTCTTAATTTTATTCGTTTCAACCAAACAAAATTAAGATCCGAAGAATATATTCATTTGCAAGATGCGATAGCGAATGATGCTAATGTTAATGACATCGGACGTTTAACTATATTGCCAGTAACTATTAACTAATTTGATATTCAGTGATAGCCTAGTGGTTAAGAATTCAGTCTCTCATTCCGGGGGTGATGGGTTCAAGTCCATGGCGCGCGCCTCTTTACAAAAGTGCGTTTTAAGTTTAAATATCACTTGCTAACGGTGAAGGAAAATATTGTGAGGAAACCTGCACGCCTTAGAATTTATTAAAAAAAAAAAAATTCTAAAGTGTGTGTGAAGTTCGCCAACCCGCACTTGGCCAGCGTGGCGGACTACGGCCTTAACCCTCTCAATATAGCGTGATGTTCTTAAAATAGTTTTTTTTATAGATTTTTCTCTAATTAACGCGGGGGAAACCGCGGGGTACAGCTAGTAAAACATAATTTTAAACACAATAAAAGACAACATGTGACAATAAACAAATTATTCCGAGGAAATTTTTGAATAAGAGATAAGACTGCGGAATTTAAACGTAAAAATGGAACAAAATTGGGAATTGTTTAACAAGATATAACAATGGTAATAATTTTGCTTAGATGTTATCAGTTCTAGTGAGACAATTACCGTTTAATAAGACGTCGGTTACTTGGGACCGAATACGGCATTCTTTTATATTTACTCAACCTTACATTTTAGCAATACTACCTGATGAGTACCAAAATGTATGTTATTATAAGTTTCATGTCTCTATTGTAAACAATTATAATACTTCTGTTACTGTATCCCCCTAAAAACATCGAATAATCGTTTTGTTTAATTACCACAATTCCCGCTAACTACAGATACCGGCTCTGATTCTATACGACTTAAATATAGAAGATGTTAGCTATTATTAAGAGCGCTCAAATTGAAAAAAAAAACCGGATTGCACTGATTTAATTGCCTCGTTGGTTGAGTGGTCGGAAGCGCGACTGCTGCTCTGGAGGTCTTTGGTTCAATTGCCGGGTTGGGTACTATTCGATTTTCCTAAGGTTAGAATTTCTAGTAAAAATTTCCAGTAGTCTCTCAGAGTATATCTGTACACGGTATGACGATAGGATCTCCACCTATTCCGTGGTGGAACGTAAACATAACTGGTGAGATGTCGGAGTGCATTGCGGTCGTTTGCCACCTTTTCGAGGATTACAAGCGGGATGTTGCGTTTAGACTAATGTTACTGACAGGGTTATCCTGTATCCCTCTTACCAGTTCAAAACTATGTAATACCTTTTTGAAGAATGAATACCTATACTAACAGTTCACTTGCTATGTTATACTAACTAACATTAAGAGTCCTGTTCAAGCTCATGGAAGATGTTTTTAAAGCAATGGTAACTTGTAGGTGCCGACTTTCCTTCGCTACTTTCTCCACTAAAAAGCAGTTCTTCGGTTTCCACAAACGTTTTTACCTAGCACGTGTAAAATGTAGAATGCGCTTCTATCTCAGGTTTTCCTAGAGCACTATGACATGGGGTTCTTCAAGAAAAGGGTAAAGAGAGCTCTGATTCAAAGCCGCCAACACATAGGCCACTCCTGGGCTGTTGCACATGTCGATAGGCGACGGTGACCACTTAACATCAGGTGCCCCGTCTGCCCGTAGCCGGGCTCAATGTTACAAGAAAATAAAAGTTCTCATCTACCTGTTTTATTCGAGGTCTGCAAAAACAATGAGCGAACTCTTTGCTGTTTGCTCTTTACGACGATGAAAAAGGTTTCATAGAAGTAAGGCAGTACCTTTTTAATTAGCAATCAGATCGAAACGCACAGATAACAATCGCACGGTAGTGGTACTCGAAGGAAATGAAAAAGCGCTCGCGATACCACTTTCAAACGTAAACTGGATTGTTCCACACGGAAAATCGTTGCTAATTGGTCGTTATCTCTGGCCGCTGATTGGTTCGTTGGCACGTCATTATGTAATTTCTACGTTGCCTATTGGTCGGTGACGCCACGCCCACGCTTTTCCCGGTTGCCTCGCTTATGCCACGATGTGTAATAATGTAGTTTAAATATTAATGAAGTGTCATTAACAGTGTATGATTTAGCATATCCGATTCGGTATGTGATCGGATAGGTCATATTGGCTGATGGGGAGTCGAAAGTCTTCGAAGCTAAAGGACCGTATATGAAGAGTATGATGAATGTAGATGAAGAGCATCAGGTCTGCAAGGATATTTGATCCCTGCGTACAACGTAAGAAACCTGGCGTGTTGTAATAATAGTAATAACTTTGTTTCCTATTACGTTTGTTACATTCTTCAACGTTTCAGATTATTTATTGACAGTAGATATTAAAGCATATTTAGGATGACTACGGCATATTGCTAAACGTATGCCAGTTTCAGCATGTCGTACCTCTATGGAATTCTTGCTTAGTTTTATGTTGTCTCTGGAAATTATAATCCAATTTCAAATTTGGAATTCCAAATTCAACCAGATACCTAGTCATTCTATTACCGTTTTAATTTATTGTTAAACGGAACTTAGGTTCTTTTTGATTTTCGAAATATATGGATTGTTGCCATTTTACATTTTAATTATTTTATGGAACGGAAATGCTCGGGCGCCATCACAAAACGATTGAAATATAAAAATAGACTTTTTGAACTCTGCTAAAGTTCTATTTTAAATACTATCAAAATCCGCTCTGCTCCTCCAGTTAGTCTATTTGGAAAGATTTCCTAGCCGGTCTATTTGAGAGGACTTCCAAGCTGGTCTATTTTAAAGGCCTACCTGGGTCGTAACAATATCGTGCGAGCTAAAGACAATATCAAGATGGCGTCGCAATAATTGCTGCTTACAGTGTCGGCACGTTGTGACGATTGGAACAGGGACAGCCGTGGAGTATCTAGTAATACACTTTTTAAATATATTTGAATAAAAAAAGAAAAAAAGCAAGTTTTTCAATTTTTTGCGGCGCTATCAGTTGAGGCTGTCTGCTAATTCAGCTGTAGGAGAAAACGAAGAAGGAAAGAGAAATAAAACTATATAACTTATTAGTATTTAAAATAACTGACTGCCTCGTTGCAATAGTAGTTGCAAAGCGCGACTACTGATCGACAGGTCGTCGCTTCAAATCCCGGGTCGGGTGCTTTTGGATTTTTCTAACTTAGATTTTATAGTGGAAATTTCTAGTAGCGGCTCGGAGTTTGGATTCGTGCCCCGTGTATGGCAATAGGCTCGCCATCTATTCCATGGGACGTAAACGTAACTGGTGAAACGTGGGAGTACACTGCAATCCTCTACCTACCTCTTTGGGGATTACAGACGTGATGTTACGTAACTTAAAAAAAACTAAAACAAGTAAGTAATGAAATTGTCAAGTTCTTTGAGAGTTTTTTGCCCATGATCCCCACGTTGTGCATGCGGTCGCGAGAAATCACGATCTGCCGGTGGTTATATGTACATTTTAATTATATATTTCTTTTTATATATAATTTGTTTGCCAAACAGGCAGCCGGGGCGCCTGATGGTAAATGGTCACCGTCAATAAGTGTATAATAAAAATAGTACCATGTATTTCAACCAATGATTTCTATTAGTCATAATTAGTCAGTCAATCCGCATTTGACAACCGTAGGCCTTAACCCTCTCTTTCTGGGAGGAGACCGTTCTCCAACAGTGGAAAGATAAAAGGGTTGACGGTGATGAAGTCTTCTCTTTATATTTCGACATTAGAAGTTTTCTATATTAACTAATGTCTGTGTAATGCTCGGTGTGGTAGAGTATTACATGGTCGCTTTTAGCCATCGCTACGTACGGGGCACTTTTGGCCTGACGAGCTGTTCAAACATTTTGTAAGGGTTTACCCTGTATTTCGGGCCTATAACACGGTTGGTGAGTTGTGGCTGTGTACTACACTCTTCTGTCTACCCCTTAGGGGAAAAGCAGGCGGTTATGTACAGTGTTACGTACCGCTGGATAGCGAATAAAAAATATTACTAATACTTATTACTCAATAGCGGAAAATTGATTCGTAAATAATTTGCTGCACGACAAATAAAATGGTATATTAATGTCGTGTTATATAATTGTTTGATACTTGGCCTGAGATTAAATCCTTTTTCTTGTAAATATCGCACAGAAAACAATAGAATCAATGAAGCGATTGAAAACAAACCTTTTTTCTTGACAATCCGCACCAATTTCGAGAATAGATTTCAAAAGTGGCTTAGTTTAGCGGCTCGAAGTCTGCATCTGTGCCCGGTGTACGGCAATAGGCTCACCACTTATTCCATGGAACGTAAAATGTAACTGGTGAAACGTAAGAGCGTATTACATTTCTCTGCCTACTTTGACGGGGATTATAGGCGCGATGTTACGTTTTTCTTGTCAATGTCATAAATAAAAGAATAGAATAATTAATAAAACGATTGAAAACTAACCTATTTAAACCTGACTAAACCTTACGCAATGTCGAGAACAGGTTTAGAAAGTTCGAATGCTAGCTCCAACGTGGCGGGATCACCCGGGCGGTGGGAACGCGCACGTGTGTTCCACCGGCCTCAATTAACCCTTGCCAAGCTTTATATAAGCCACCGTCATGGCCGGTGACCTATGGGGTGTTCATTTCTATGACAACATGTTTACACATATCATTTGTGACTAAACTTTGAATAGCGAACACCGTTAATGTTATTTTGTTTTGTGTTTTGCATGTGACTGGCTCGTTGGTGCAGTGGTTCCTGAACCTCACTTGCGCGTGGGTTCGGTATCCACCCAGAACATAATTTGTGTGACAAGCTCGTGTTTGTTGTATCTGAGTGTAATCTCTATATAAGTGTGTGGTTATACTCGTGTGTGCGTATGTAGTTGATCAGCGTCTGGTTAACACAGTACGGGCTCTTACTTTGGGACCAGGTGGCCGAGTGTGGAGATGTCCTAAAATATTATCTGTAAATGAAATTGCTCTGTAATGTGCCACATGTAAATATTTCGTTTTTTTTTATTTTTTAATTCAGTTTTTTTGTTGGTGTAATTAAAAATAAAGAAACTTGGAAGAAAATTCTAGAACGTTGTGTTGGCGGAAATACAGCGACAGATGTACAATTCGTAACATCAGCAATCACGCCTCGTTTCTTCCATGGGCTAGCCAGAGGAGCGTAGTAGTTTCACTTTTCATTTGTTATACTATGGAATAAGAGAAGGACTATTTCATCATCATCATCATAGTCGTCGTCGTCGTCGGCGTCATCATCAGCCTGTTATATTTCTATAAATTTAAAATTCATCTTTAGAATTAAACCAATTTTTTTTTCTATTTCGTATGAACATCAAATGTTCAACGTCATTACCATTTACATCGACCGATTTGGTGTTCCATTGTTAAACCCGAGTCTCTTTTCAGAATGAGAAGTATTCTAGAAATTTGTTTTGACAACCAAAAAATAGGTCCATGTTTTTCGAATGCTGTACTAATTCTCTTGTTTTTTTTACATTCTATATTTAAATATTCCGTCAAATTATGACATAAACACGAAAAAAGTTACAGTATCAAACCGGCCGTGGCTACGTAAAAGTACCGTGTACTGTTATTCTCTTACTTCCCCGGAGAGGCACACAGGCGCAGATACAATAGTGTGTGTGAAAATATATAGCGTATTACAGTACGAATAATAATCGACCCTTTTATCTTTCCACTGTTCGAATATAGGTCTCTCATAATGATAGTTAAGGTCACAGTCAAGGCATTGGCCAAGTGCGAGTTGGCAGATTTCACACACCTCAGATTTATTATTTTTTATAAACTCTGTGTACAGATTTCCTCAGGATGTTTTCCTTCTCCGTTAGCAAGTGATATTAAAACTTGAAGCGCACTTTTGTAGAGGTGCGCGCCTTGAATTTGTACCCGTGACCCCCGAGTGAGAGGCTGAATTCTTAACCACTAGGCTATCACTGCTTATAAAACAAATAAATAACACTGAATGATCCTTTAATAGTATTATTAAAACAAAAAACTGGTTACATTAAATTTGCTAGTTTTTTATTTCAGTTACTCAAACCAATTTCCAATGTGCTTTAAACGTTCTTGGCCAGCTCCTGTGACTTGGCGATCACGTCTTCGATCGTTCCCACCATGTAGAATGCCGCCTCCGGTATGTGGTCCAGTTCTCCCGCTAGAATCTGTGTATACAATAAGGCTGTAGTTTGCGCAATACGATAACAGATGGCACTACGTGCATTTTTGAATCACGCCAGTGTTGTTTTTAGACAACACTCACAAACAACAAAATTACTTTTCATCGACTGCCGCTTGTTATTGACTGTCTAGTTCGCAATGATTGAGATGTCCTGTGTTCAAATCTCGAGTTGGATACTATTGGATATTTCTCACTTAGATTTTCTAGCAGACATTTCTAGAAGTGGCTCGGAGTCTGGATCTGTGCCCGGTATATGACAGCAGCCTCACTGAGAGAACGTACTTCGGGGATTACCGGCGTGATGTTGCAGTGTTACTTTCATCAATTAGTGTAGATTATTAATGTAATCTAATTTATGTAATTGTTTTATGTAGTATTTAGAGCACAATTATAGAGAACATTGTGCGCACCTATAAGTATACGATTAGTCGTAGTTGTATTGAACTCGTATTCCACTCGTTGGCGGCCCTAATTAAAACAATAATTAAAAATATGTTTATCCATTTCTAATTAATTGTTTTATTTATTCATTTATTTTCATCACTCTCCTCTCTTTATTATTATATACACCTTCCCCTGTCCCACAATCCCTATCTCCTGCTAAGCCGGTTGTCGGGAAGAAATCGCTAATTAGAGATAAGACCGCCAATTGCATTGCCCCGTACCCGTTAGTCGAGTTACTAGGTAGTTCTTCGGTATGGTGCTTCATAAAGTGTATTATTATTATGATTGTTATTAAACGCGAAGTGCTGTCGATCTCACCTGATAGAGATCATCTGGATGGTTGGCTGGATCTGATATGATTGATGATCATCTTACATACCCGTTTAAAACCCTTAATGGTCTCCTCCAATTTCACCAGCTTGCCAATGTGCCCTGTGAACACCTCAGCCACCTTTGTGTAGTAAAAATATACGAATAATTTCTCAGATTTTTCATCCTGCAAATACACTTTGACATTACTCGCATCGCTTAAGAATTCATAATCGTCATCAGCCTCTAGATGTCCGGTCCTGGGCTTTCGGAATCCAGCAGCTTTAGCTATTAAGAAATACTAGACTAAAAAACTGTATAAGTCAAAGTAATGCGAAGCATGACATCACGGGCTTATTCAATGCTTGTTATTTGGATAAGTCCTTCTGAGGAGTGACGGTGATGAAATAGAAATATTGACCTGGAAGGGCTGTGAGAGGAACCTCTGGATCTTCCTCGCTCGAGCCACTGTCAGTTTGTCGTCCTCCGAAAGCTCGTCCATTCCCAGAATGGCTATAATATCTTGCAGGGATTTATAATCCTATGAGAAAACAAGCGATTAGTCATATTCTAGAATAATTCAAACTTAACCGTTGGAGACGCGTTCTGGAGTAGAGCTCACGTCTTAACACACGTAGGGCAAGACGCCCTCCGGCTGGTGGACTGACGATATGCGAAAAGTAGCTGGCAGCGTTTGGGTGCGAAGAGCTGAGGATCGAGCTCAGTGGCGTGCTATTGAAATGGTTTGTGTCCAGCAGTGGACGGAAATAGGTGGGTGATGATGTTTATTAGTGTACTAGTAGTTAGTAACTTCGTGGAATAGATGTATGAACGTTTAAAAAACTCGTAATTCTATTCTGATCTTCTTCTAACCTGCAGAATCTTCTGAACTCCTCTAGCGACACCATAATGTTCAGGACCGATAATATTAGGGTCCATGACGCGGGAGGTCGAGTCCAAGGGGTCCACGGCTGGGTAGACCCCCAGCTCCGCGATAGCCCTGGACAGCACCGTGGTGGCGTCCAAATGGGCGAAGGTGGTGGCTGGAGCAGGGTCTGTTAGATCGTCCGCTGGTACGTAAACTGCCTGTTATGAGATGAGAACATTAATGATGAGAATTTTATCAAAATAATGGCTAATAGGATTCGATAAAAGGACTAGATGGGATTAAACACTGAACCTTTTGATCAGCAGTGGCAGCTGCAACCACGCGATCAGTAAGGCAGTCGGCTATCCGAATAATTTTTAAGTATATTCGCTCCAAGCACTGACCTGCACGCTGGTGATGGAACCGGACCTGGTGGTCGTGATGCGCTCCTGCATAGTACCCATGTCTGTGGCCAGCGTGGGTTGGTAGCCTACAGCCGACGGTATACGGCCCAGCAAGGCCGATACCTGTATAAGGATAAATGGGCTTAAAATCTTATACAGCCCATTGTATAAATCCAATCTAGATAAAAATAACTCTTTAAATAGGACGGTCAAAGGTCACTATTAAAACGATTTATTTTCGGATAGCTTAAGCATGTTGAGAAGGAAGCTAATAATAACTATTAATACTACTATTTAATTCTAACACATAAAAAAACAATTTCTTTGAGGCCTGTGAAGTCCGCCAACGCGCACTTGGTCCCAAGGAGGAGACCCATATTCCAACAGTGGAATGATAAAAGGGTCGGGAACATCTTTACTGGAGATTTTTAAATTATTAGTATGTATTGTATACCTCCTTAAATTTTAGGAACGTAACATGACGCGTGTAATTCCTTAAGCGGTAGGGAGAGGAGCGTAGCACGCTCCCACGTATTACGAAGTATGTTCACGTTACACTATGGAATAGGTGGTGAGCCTATTGCCATACACCGCGCTTAGATTCAAAATCCGAGATACTACTAGATATTCCTACTGGAACATCTGCCTCGTTGGTCGAATGGTTGCAAGCGCGACTGCCGATCGGGAGGTCCCGGGTTCAAATCCCGGGTTGGGTACTATTGGTTTTTTTAAATTTAGAATTCTAGTAGTCTAGTGATTCGGAATCTGGATTTATGCCCGGTGTATGGTAATAGGTTCACTACTTTTTCCATGGGATTAAACGTAACTGGTGAAACGTGGCAGTGTACAACACTCCTTTGCCTACCCTTTCGGCGATTGCAGGTGTGATGTTACGTTTAATTCGATTTGCACTAAACCCTTGCCTCGGACCCGGCCTGAGTGAACCGGAAGATGTTGTCGACAAATAGTAGCACGTCCTGGCCCTCTTTATCCCGAAAATGCTCCGCGAGGGTGAGGCCGGTGAGTGCCACACGAGCCCTGGCACCAGGAGGCTCGTTCATCTGACCGTACACCAACGCCACCTGGTGAAAAGGACAATTATAGGAAATTCCAAGACGATTTACACCATAGGTCATACCACCATTCTCAAACATATTCCGTCTGTTATACATTTTGAGAGTTAATTATTTTCTAGCGCATCCCAAAATTCATCATCATCATCAGCCTACTCCTGTCCACTGCTGGACACAGATCTCTCCAATACTACCCACTAAGCTCAATCTTCCTCCCGAAATTACTTTATTTTAAATATTGCTAGGGTGTCATATAAGTTTCGTCCTTTTACAGAGTTTAATCGTACATCCTTGATAATATCATAATCCTTTACCGCCCCCTGTAAGCCTTTAGCGCCCACAATCACTTTGACTAAGATGTTGTTACCATCATCATCTTACATATCAATGAAACGTTACAAAGTTCTCTGTAAAGTTTAACAACACTCTCGGGCGGCCGACGGCTCGTGAAAAATTGTCAGGAATGTTTTCAAGGATACAAAATAAGAATTCCCAGGATTTGAAACTTCTGTTCTTACGGAGCTGATGATATCAAACAAGCGATGTGATATCTTACCCGTTTCTTTACCAACTCTTATCTACAGCGAAAGAGGAGAACACTGCTAGTGTCTGTTTCCGAACACGAATAACTTAGGACTGTTGAAAATAAGGATGAATAGGCTTTTACTCGGCCTGCGTCCAGGACGTCCTGCGGCCTGCGTCCAGGACGTCCGGCTCCGTCTTAGGACCCATCGGCACTTACCACCGGGGGAGAACGCGGCCAAACGCTAGCCTATTATATAATGAAAAACATGTACCACGCAGTTCGTGGAAAAGAAAGCCTCAAAACACTAGTTTTACCTTAGAACTCTTGTAGTCTTCTTTGATAACACCACCGACTTTCATCTCATTGTACAGATCATTTCCTTCTCTGGTCCGTTCACCGACTCCAGCGAATACCTTATTTATTAATTATAGTTATTATATCGCTACGCCAGATCCCTTAGGGCATGAGCTGAGGGCATCGACTGTAAATGTCCCTATTCTTTCAGACCTGACTTGTTTTTTCTAACTTATTAATATGTACGTACTTACCTACATGATTTTTACACGCGATATTTCAGACAATTAATTGTATCAGGTGGTATGTTGCGAAAATGCATACCGTATCAATAAATACATACATCGTCATACATTTTCTAACACCCGTGAGGAAGAAAATGGCAGTATCTATTTCTTCTTTGGCTCTTTTTTGCTCTCACATATTTTGTCTCCCCAACCCATGTATCGTGACCACATTGTTTGATTTTATGCACATACAGATGCGTTACCAGGATTTGAACCCGAGGCAAAATTGAGAGATTGAAAAGGCCACTCAACTGTCACTACTTCAAAGTCATCGTCATCATCAACCTTTTCATCGTTGTAATGCTGGACACGGCTCTTCCCTCAGAATGGGGGGGTTAAGGGTCGATTTGATTTGATTTGAAGGGCAAATCTTACCAAACTCGCCAAGTGCGGGTTGGCAGACTTCGTACGCCTTAGACAACTGCTTATATCTTGTACTTAATATACAGACAAACGAATGCTTTGTTAAGTTTATATCCGTTAAGTTCAAATTACCGAAAATCCACCATGAGCCTTCGCGACATTATTGATCAACTCCATGATCAGCACAGTCTTCCCGACCCCGGCGCCGCCGAACAGACCGATTTTGCCGCCTAGCAACACGTCAACCATTAAACAAACTCCTTAAAATTCACATTCAAAATTAACTTCATTTAAAATTAACGACGTCATAATAAAAATCTTAACAAAATAGTAGTAATAGAAATAGAAAAAAAAAAATAAAAAAAATGAAAATACTTTCAAACCCTCAATGATATAGTTGTACATTAAACATATATTTATACTAGCGGCCCGGTGCGCGCTTCGCTACGTAAACAAGTGAAATATTAAAAACATTTCATTGGAATACCAAATTCATTTATTCAAACAAAAAAATATTTTATTAATTGCTAGCTATTTTAAAACTTAATCCAAAACATTTGGATAAACAATATTTTTTGTTTTTCCATTTTGAGCATGAATAAACAAACGGCTGGGGGTACCGACTCTGGAACAGGCAACATAAAGTTGGCCATGTGAAAAACATGATTCCTCCAAATTCACACCACAAACGTTAAGTGTTTGCCCTTGGGCCTTGTTGATGGACATCGCAAATGATAAACGCACAGGATATTGTAATCGTTTGAATTCAAATGGCATATCAGTTGGAATCATAGGGATACGCGGTATCAAACAAACTTCTCCTTTTGATTTAGCAGTTAAGATCGTAGCTTCAATCAAATTTGGCAATAACTTTTTCACTGCCAATCTGGTGCCATTACACAGTTTTGGTGGATTAATATTTCGCAATAATATAATCAAAGAACCAACTTTCAGATTCAAGCAATGCGGTGGCATACCAGCCGGTTCCAATGAATTTAAAAATTCAATTGGATAATTCATTGCCTCATCTTGATTCATAACACTGTCAATTGATTTATATGTCGTGACTACACCTGGCAGTTTCGCTTGAATTTGAAAATTAATGGCATTGATATGAATG
>DWJK01003533.1:0-13003 GCA_018248815.1 Croniades pieria auraria
ATAAGGGTTCATGAGGTAGGTGACCTTTTATACGGTTAATTAGTGAGGCAACCACTTAGGATGTTAATGAGTACAAATCGTTGTACACGAATAACAACACATTGTTTATCATTCCAAGGGATATTATTACATTTTTGGGTGTAATTCTCAAGCTTGGACCTAAAACGTTAAGATTTTAAAAACGAAACCTAATTCTAGGTCTTAGATTTTAAAATAGATACATTCGAATGCGAATGTATGGTTTGAGTCGATTTCTTTGCTCCCTAATGTATTTGTTTCGATACAGCAATTAATACACCCCCTTCGTCTTTCTTGGAATTCCCCGAACTTGAACGGTCCCTCCTGTATGTAACGAAACGGTTATCTGTGAATTCACTGCTTAATATATTGCTATTTAACCAAATTTCTGTTAATACTATCACATTGTAATTGTTAATTAAAATATTACTAAGAACGTCTTCAGTTTTGGTTCGCAAACCTCGTACGTTTTGGTAGTAAATGTTCAGAGCCATTTTTAAATAAAGTTTGCCAATACACTGTAAATTTGAACTAACTCATAAATTTAAGCGATTCCTCTTCTTTTATGTAGATAACATGACTTTTTTCTTCCCTTCTTACAAAAACTCGTCCATCTCTGACCCACATGAACTTATAGTTTGCCTCTTTTGCCTTTTTACGAGCGGCTGCGTGGAGGTGTTTGTTAATAGGCGTCAAGTGTTCGGATACGAAGATTACCGTCCGATTACCAGCAATTCCAAGATGTTCAGTGCTCAGTTTGTTCTCACGATTATTTTTATTGTACTTTATCACTGCAGCAAGCAACTCATCACGGCGACGTTGACTCCGTAGTTTAATTAGTACAGAGCGAGGACGGTCGGACTCTTTGTTTAACTTCGCGATACGACTTACGTGGAATATATCGGAGTCGCTAAGCGGGTTTTTGACAATATTACCTAACTGCTCTATTGTTTTTATGAGGTTTTCGGACTTGTGCTCTGGAATTCTATTTATCTCGATGTTGGTTGACCGCATATATTGCTCCACTTGGCTAAGTCTCTCGGCTAAGTTCTTGTTTTGCAATGTAAGATTATCATTTTTTAAGACTAGGCTGCTGATAATTTCATTTTTCTCATTTATAGATTGCGCGAGAGCATCATATTGCTCACTGAAGAATGATAGAGAGTCTTGAAATCCTGATATTTGGCTGACTATGTTCGTTACTTGCTCAGATACGAAGTTTTTGATGGTTTCTGTGATTGATGTCATTTCCTGCTAAAGAATGGCGCGTAAGCTGACCTCTGTGACATATGAGTTTTCGCAGTTAGGTTTTAAACGCTGTTTTTTGGTTCGTAATGTGACATTTTTCTCTTCGTCAACATTTTGTCTGGTATCATCATCTGAAGCAACTGGACGACTCGTTGCTCGTACTGGAGTGTTTGAGTTGTCAGACTTGGGTTGTTTATTGCGACATTCTTGACAAGTACAGTTATTTTTACGGTCTTCGTCCGTAACCTTGAAGCGCTTAGTCGATATGTTAGCGCATAATAGGTCGTAACCCAAGTTACATGAGGTACATATTATATACTCTTTTATTGGTAAATTACATTTACACCCAGAGCAAGTTTTCGGATCAGATGACATTATGAACTAAATTGTATTTTTAGTTTAAATTTATATAGAAAATGCCTTTGTTCTACAGTTGTTTATATTTTTTAATCATAAATTTCAACAAATCCCTCGATCTTCAATTTTTTCTCCCCTTTTCCTTTTTTTTTCTTGCCCTTCCCTCCTTTTTTATTTTGTTTGAAATAAATATTAAAAAAAAAACACTTGACAAAGATTTGCTGATATTATTAAAAAAAATAAAAATTAATATATATATCTATGTGTCAGGATCGATCCCGCGCTCTGCATCCACTCCTTCAAAATATTTCCATAGATAGTTATGCCACTAGATCATACGTCTAGTGTACGATGCTTTGAAAATACGTAAACACTTGTCTTCCAAGTTCTTTGTTCTACTCAAGTGATAATAAGCAGTTCTGTTGGAATATCTGCAGCGTTGACAGGTGTGTGATGGTAAGCGAGATTTACATCTACTGATAAAAAAATTCTTACCTGATAAGACGTACAAGAAATCGTGAAGGCGCGTCATTGGGTAACGGTCCGGTTTGGTGATGGCGTTTAGTTACCTGTAATCTCCGCATGGACGTATGTCCCTATCCTTTTTTGGCACGACGTGAAGCGCGCTCGATCAAGGACTCTTGGAAGTTGAAAGGCCTATAAATTCCCATTTCCTGCATGCGCTTAAATTCGAGTTTTACCTTATTGTACCGGTCTGGAGGTAATGGTCTGGCCCTGGCGTGTACTGGTGGACCAGTGGTTTCGATGTAATGGACAACTGAGTGTGGTGGAGCTTCCTTGAACGATGTTGGTCATGTGATGTCTGGAAAAAAACTTAACAAATCGCGGTAAGGGTGTTTTCGTTAACAGTTTTGACTGACATTTCGGTACTACAATCGACAGACGCTTATCCTTTTAAATTAGTAATTTTATCGGTTACTTTTTTCGCATTGACTAACAATTTATAATGGCCTAACAAATCGGATCCTAATATAGGTTGGTTGACAGTTGTAACAATGAAAGTCCATTTAAAATCACGCCTTAAACTAAGATCTAATGACGTTGTAACCGTACCAAAAGTTTGCATTTTCGTACCATTCGCTGCATACAGGATTATGTTATCTTTGTCACTAGTATATTTCCGTTCAACTACAGATAATGTCAGAACGGCCACGTCCGCACCTGTATCCACGAGGAAATTGACTCGGCTTTTCCGATCATAAACACAAGTCGATGGTTGGTGATACCTTCGCAGCAAGCTCCAAGGTGCTCTTCCAAGTGCGTGGCTTCCTGTACTTCTTAGCCATGGCGTGGAAACGATGGTGGTAAAAACCTAGCCCAGGCCCTCGAGGTGTTGAACGATTCCTACTGCGGCTAGCATTCCGCTCACGAGATCTTGATGACGCGCCACCCTGACGCTGACCTTTCCGTTCGTAATTCTAGTTTTGCGAAGTTCTGCTATTTCTAGTCTAAGCTTAGCTACCTCGTCATTCAGTGAACCGGATGCGCTGTAGGTAACCTGTGCTACTTGTGCGGGGCCATCGGTCTCCTGGATTTAATCCGCGACCGTCGCGAGCTTCTCCGCGTTCATGATTGTCGTGGCTGCTAGCACAGTCCGAATTACTGCTGGCAGATGGTTTTGCCACATTATCGGCAAGGTTTCCGATTTTATCTGGTTGCCTGCTAACATTTGCATCCGCCTCTAAAGCTGGGAAAGCTGATCGCCTAGCAGCATGTTGCCTATAAATTTTTGAATACATTTGTCCTCAAACTCTTCGTAGATGTTTAATAACCGTGCCTTTAACGCGTCGTACTTCTTAACCTCTGGTGGCTTGGTCAACAAGTCGGCCACCTGTATCACGACATGTTTGCCGAGCTTCGCGATGCAAAGCTGATATTGAGTTATTGCCGTCTTTCTGGGGCGCGACCACCGCCACGACCTGCTCGAACCATAAGCTGGGCTGTTACGTCCAAAACTCAGGAATCCTCGAAGACACCGATAACAACAGAAGATCCGCCGGCTTGTCTTCTAGCGCCATCTCTACGATAATCACTGGCCGCGGATTACACGATAAAAGTTTATCAAAAAGTTCGTACCAGATACAGCCTCATGAGTCGTCCCAGATAAGTTGTACGCAAAGTCTACAACGCGCGATGAACGAATAGCACTTCTTTAACGGGCATGGTGTGATCACTGTTAGAATGTTGCCCTAATCGAACTACTTTCGAGATATGAGATTAGGTAATACAACATTATTACTTAAACATTTGCTAAAGTCAGAAGTTTGGTTGAAGGATATATTGCGAGAGAGGCACAAACAGAATTACATAAATTTTGGTACAATTAGAAATACAAATTATAATAAGAGGTCTGTATGCGGGCGCGCGAGGGGAAAGACTGGTGTGTCCGGCCCGACGCCTCGTGACGCTCGAATATGCAGCGTAAGCTTTAGGTACAGTTTGTTCCTACAATCTCATCTGCAATTTTGGAAAAAGGAATATGAGCCCGGAAGAACGGGGCCTGCTCGTTTACTTATAACAAATGCCTCGGTCGGCTGAATTGGGCTGCTGGAGCGCGTCGCTCTGGGCATACCTTTTATCTCATTCCGAAGACTATTTAAATGATACACAATAATTACCCACAGTTAGAACCAAGTATAGTAGAACCTGTTGATTCCAAGAACCATAACAATAGAGCAGGCTTCTCAATGAGATTTATCTCAGAAAGCTAGTTTTCTCATTTTCTTGCTTTTTCAAAAATCATGTACTGTGCTTGGCCGATTATAAAGAGGTTCATTTTAAAAAAGAGAGCATGAAACTGAGCATAGACAAAATATGTTAACCACCGTGTAGAATTGTAGATAGACATTGACAACATTTCAGTGGGGTTGGGTTATAAATTTAATGTATTTTGAGAGCTGGATAGCCTATTTTCGCAATAATCTAAATTTAATTTTAAAAAGCATAAAATTGTATCAAGATATGAAGGTTGGAGATTTAATGTATGTTTGTTAATTTATTCAATATCAGAGCTTATAGAAAATAACATCAAAGTTTAGTAACGCTGATCTTTCTCAGAACAGCGCTTACCATAGTTATATATACTTACATATTTATTTTTTCTACTAGAAGTGAGATTTTTGTATCAGAAACGTTAGTGATTTGCAAATTGTTTGTTTCCGCCGCTGGAATCTAGTGTCCCACATAAGTAGCTTACTGCAGGTTGCACTGAATGACAGTGCTACTGCGTGTCCGCCGAAGTGCGGACTGATAGAAGTACAAATATGAGCTACTAATGCACCCAGACCGGAAAACGTCTTACTCACATGTGTGATGTGTTTATTTGAACGTTGTGCTTATGTCACGGTCGCGCAGAGCGGAATCGCCGACGGCGGGGCCGCTCGACGCCCGAGCCGCACGAGTTCTGTGTGCAAGACGCGACTCCAGTGAGTACCCCAAATGCATTGGCTCCCATGGCTCGCATCTATGTACACGGTAGCGTCGTGTATCACTAGCAAAATTTGTATAATACTAAGCATTATGACTCTTACGTTATAACTGAGGTAGAAGGTTTGGAGAGTCAATAAAATAAAACAGCTGTAAAGGCTTGTAGGTGGTGGCTCGCGGAGACATGACGATGGGTGTGTTTCAGAGGGCGCAGCGCGCGGCGCGGAAGGCACCGGCCGACGACAACGGCGGCGTGCTCTCTCCTCGCCTGCCAGGTCTAAGTACATGTACCAGTTGATGTTCGTACAACTTTCGTAAATCTACCTAAACTAGATGAATTTACAACTAGGTAAACATATTATTTAAAACAGCTTAAAAGAGGGCGGTGTCAAATATTACGACATTCTTATAAATAATTGTATGAAAAGTGATTGGTAAAAATATTCTTTTTGTGAGTAAACAACCAAAACAAAAATTCTTACGTAAAATAAAAAAAAGAAATATTTTTACGTTTTTATTTGTGAACTCTAATAGTATCATATGGGAAAATCATTTATGTGCATGCGCAGATCGCGGCAGGTCGTCGGGAGCACCGGGGGCCGCCCGCGAAGCCCCTCGGTCTGCCCTCCGTCCATGTCGCCGCCAGCGGTCTCGTGAGTTCTAGATTGTTTAAGTACATGTTTACAAATGACTAAACATCTGTAACGACGACTCCATTACTTTTTAACTCTCTAAAGGAAGTTTCGTACGGAGACGAACAGAATTGTTTCATTAAGCGTTTTAACGATCTTCATTCTTCTTCGTGAAACCCAAGTTGTTACAAAATTGCAGGTGATGAATATATGTATGTGTATATACTAAATAGCTTTATGTACGTTACTAGCGGTGACAGCTCAAGTATAAGTGACGGCGGAGGAGTGCGCGGGCTCGCATACTTCTCGCCGAGGCCGCCGCCGGCGCCGCTGTGGCTGTCGCCGCGGCCCGCCGCGCGCCCTCTCCGCCTACACGCGCCGCAAGTACAGCCGATCTTGACTGTCATCTCTCCTCTGCCGACGAAGGTAATCCAGGCCTAAATATCTCATTTACATACTAATGTATATATCGCGTGACGTTAGTGAAAAAAACCTATTAATATTTTTATGCCACTTTGGAACTGGCTTGTTCACCCATTTTGATTTCTACTCGGTCTATCGTATTTAAATTTCAATAGCTTAAAGTGCGACAATGTTTATGATATTATTGTCTTCCATGGTTCTACTGTCCTACACAGGCTAAGGTGTGACTTAGGTGGCTAAAATTGAGTGCAGATTGTAAATTCCGGACATCCGCTAATATTGTGTCATTACATAAAGTCTCTACCTTTTGCTCGTTTTAAATCATTAAACAAGTTTCCTGCAGAAGCCGATATAATAATAATAATAATAATTAATATAATTTATTGCCAAAAAAACACAACGCACAATATACAATGACAAACAGAAGGGAACATTGGAAGGTAATTGGCAAAAGGACATAGCTCAGCTTTGCTACCGCGGAATTTAGATCCAGGGCAGCGCTGGTTTTCAGTTGTACCCTACTCCCTGAGTTATTAAATGGGAGTTAACAATCGGATCTCCCCTAGGGCTCGCCGCCATTTAGGTAACCTTGACATAATGAATTAATAATACAGTAACTCTCGTGACTAGGCATTTACAATTAAAACATTACAAGCTAAACAACACAATGAGTTATCAGGAAAAAAAAAAAGACATATGTTGACATTATACATAAAAAAAAAGATATTAAAAATTACGTAGTTTATAATTACAGGATCACTTATACAAACAAATGTGTGTGCGTGCGCGTGTGTGTGTGCCTGCGTACGTGCGTGTGTTATGTATCAGCCTTTCATAATTATATTATGAAAGGCTGATATCAGACAACAAGCTCACGGATCAGTTTAAGAAAATATTGATGAGCAAAACATATTTTTATACTATCTTTATACCATTTTTATGAGATGATGAGGATGTAAAATAATTGGAACAATTTCTTTATAACTATGTCATTGTCTGTGAACGGAATCAATGGGAATAAAAAGATTACTCAAATCAAGGTCTTACCGGGGTACATAATGGAATCCACACTTGGCAATTGATAATTGACGTTAATAATCGCTTGGAACCATTTGACAATCTGGGCGCGCATTTGATCCAGCGAGGGCTCGAAGGTAATGTTAGTAGTGCCGGGGTGCGCTATGACCTTGATTCTGAGTAACGGCCTCTTGATGAACGTGTAGTCCTGGTATTCCGTGCCGTAATTGTTTCCCGACTACGTCAAACAGAAACAAAAGAGAAAATATATTCGATTGGTTTTGAAACTAAGCTGCTAATTATCCATTTCGTGCCTACTCATTTGCATATTTATTAATGGAAATTACAAGAAGAACAAATTAGAAGAAATATGGCGTTTATTGGAGAGGCCTATGTCCAGCAGTGGACGGGAGCAGGCTGCTGATGATGATGGCGTTTATTTCAGATGTAACTGCATTGAAAGGAAATTTAGGTCCAGTTTGATATTATGTATTTGCAACATCTGTTATGCCCCTAATTATTTTTAAAATCAGCTTCTCTACTTTTGGATTTCAGGCAAAAAGAGACAACGAAGGCGGAACTAACAATAGAAGTAACAATTTTGGTTCATTACTTACCCAATAATAAGAAAAATATTCTGCAAAATGGCAAACGCTACGTTCAACGAGATCTCTAACTTGCTTCGACATCAATCCATGAATACAACTGAAATGCAAAAACACGCTTACGAAAAGCCTTTGTTTCATATTAGTATACTGCCTAATTTCTTGTCATAATTTAATTTCTAACTACACAAAGTACTTTCTACAGAGGATTACTATCCCACTATCCCTCTATTTGTAACGTACCCAAAGAATTGTTCCACTTGGAAGGTGGAAGCCTTTTTCGACTTTCCAACGTATACGGCCCAGTGTCGACGCATCTTCACCATGGTATCGGCGACGTCGATCAGCCAGTTATCCATCAGCTCCGCCCTGGTCTCAGCACATAGCTTCGTTAGTTTCTCCGTAAACTCCGATGGATATTGAGGAAACTGGGTATCTTCTTGCATTTTGTTCATATCGCAAATGTATATATTCTGATACCTAGGGTAAGGGTTTGAGTCAGTATAATTTATTCTAAGTCTACAAAAATACTTTGATAGATATTGGTAAAATATCCAAACAATTTAAAAATTCTATTAGTTACTTCTCTTGCCACATTCTTCTCAGTTCTATCAGTATAGGGTTCCCCTCGTAGTATCTGAAGGCCATGGCCTGTTTAGCGCGCACGAAGTTGGTGTGCCAGGGCATCGGCGCCCGCACCACCAGCGCCGGCCACAGCGGCGGCAAGAACGCGATGCTTAGCCTCTCACGCTCGTTGGGGTCTTCCAGAATGTACGATAATAAGCACCTTCAATGTAATTTACGAAACGTTTACTTTCAGATCTTTACCCTCTTAATGTGTTTCTAAACGGCACCTGAACTTACTCGTATGTTATGACTTAAGTTGACTAAAATGTTTATATGAGTCATGTGCACGATTTAAACGTTCCTTAGGCGAATGTTCCTTCATATAAAATAATTGTTCAGAAACATAATTAGAAACCGCGCCAGCCTAATGATTTGCCTATTTCTACCGAGATTGATGTGTTCAGCTTTCTCATAATAATGGGCTATAGATATTTTGCAGCAAGTTCCAGCCAATATACATGGTACATTACAATACAATACAAAAACACTTTATTGCACACCACGTAGACATATATATAGAAAAATACAGTAAACGAACATAAGATTGGTACCTTCTCATAGCGCAAACGAAGAACTCCTTGATGTCCGCCTCACTCTGTCGCACGCACGCCTGGTAGATCAAAATCATGAGTCGTCGTTTGATAGCTACTGTCTGCTTATCCACCTGAATCTTTGCCCGTTTGTATAGATGTTCAGGAAAATCCGGAATATGTTTATCTGATAAAGACTGGAAAATTCAAAACTATTAAAATATAAGATTACAAATTTCTTCTTTTTTAAGGGACAAAGGTAACAAAAGAAGAGGCAGCAACCACAAAAGACTAAACTGCCCGTAGACATCTATGTCCGGCCCTGAACAGAACTGTAAAAATAGGACCGTTAGTGCCAGATAGTCTACTAACAAGTTAAAAATGTAACGGCTTGTAACCCGTCGCTTGCAGCGAGGTCGCGACGGAGAATACGTCGCGACCTCGCTGCAAGCGACGGAAGCTCATGATGAAGAACCTCGTGCAGGTCCGATACCAGTCGGGCCATTCTAAAAAACGTTCGTGAGTTAAGCCGTTACATTTTTAATCATGTGTATAAATACTCACGAAACATTTAACAGTAAAATACTAATAAGTTTTTAAAAGGATTAATAGGGTTAAATTTATGACAGAACTGCAGATGTATACTTGCAAGTGGAAAAGTTTTACTGTGTCACTCTGTTTTCAAACTAGCCAGTTAGTATTGCAGTAAGGATATGATTATTTATAGTGAAATATTATTGAAATAACCATTGTGTTCTTAAAAAGGAAATTAGACCAATATATCTCATATCAAAATGTAGCATAGAGCGCCTTCAGCCGAAATACGAAAAAATTGGTTGACGTTGGTTGGATGTGAAGAGCTGGAGATCTAGCTTAGTGGCGTGCTATTGGAGAAGCTTATGTCTAGTAGACTATGACGGACCTATTGTGACGATGATGATGATCTCCTATCAAATATGAATTTAATAAATAGGTCCGCCTTAAGTAACGATGTTAAAACTACATAACACCCACCACAGACAAATAATATTGAATCCTCTCCAAGTCTTTAGGGTGAATGTATTTATAATGCTCTTCTTCCGTCACTTTAATCATCTCCACTTTCTGTTGGTCCGGATCTCGTGGTAATTCAAACTCCAGCTTTGCTAGGTGTCTGTTTGAATATAAAATCAATTATTGTAATCGCGCACCTTAATTTTAAATCGTCAAATATGAATAGAGCTTACTTTTTTAATGCTTCTTTAGCAGCTATTACTGCAGCTTCCTTTTCTTGTCGCTTCTTCTCTATTCTTTTCCTTCTGGCATCTGCCGCAGCTGCCTTTCTTCTTTCGTACGCTCCAGATACTAAATCTTCTAATAGAACTAGTCCTATTGAAAAACATGTTCAAGATATTGGTGAAAAAATATTTTATTGAATGAGCTTCATAATAAAAAAGTTATTTTAAGCAAATGAAATGTCTAACATCGTATAATTTACTGCATGCAATTCCGATTTAATTTACTCCATCTGAATTGTGCTTCAACAAAACAAATTAATCACATTCTATATCATCTCCATGAATCACACATATCAACTTAGTCACTACATTTGCAGAAAGCTTCTTTTAGCAGCTCAAAAGTTTAAACTTTCGTATTTTAATAAAACAACCTTTTGGTAGCTTATTTTTCTCCTTCTCCTGTTTTATCGCGTCCAACCTCTCTTTCTCTCGCTCGGCCCAAGACTTCAATGGGGGGAACTGCATTTCGCCGTTAGGTCCCAAGGGTCCGTAGAGCTGCGGCCGTGGACGTCTCTTGGGCGGCATGTTAATCGTCCTCATCGTCTTTGTTGCGGAAGTGTAACAATTGCCTATTCGGAAAAGGTATAAGTAAATACGAGTATAAAGGTACAAAAGTTAGATTCACAGTGAGATGAAGTGATCCTCTATTTAAATAATCCGTCTTGATCTCAATTCAACAAAAATTTTTGCTCGTATTTAGCCTCGAATCGCAACCTTATCTTATATACATATGTACCTAATAGAAATCAATATAAAAACTAGAAATGAGTTACGATGTCATTTCATAAGTAGAACCTACCTGCCACGGATCAAACTTCTATTATATGTATAGGTTTGATGAGTGGTGGACTATAATAATTAATGATAATTTTACCAATAGAATCTACAGGCTTTGAATGATCAAAACTGTTTCTGTAGGGCACTCCTCTCGTCCATGACCTCGCCTGCATCAAGGGTGGGAACTCGCTACAGCCACCCTGACTTTCACCTGAAAATGTGTCCGCGTGCTAAAGCATTTGTTACTTTTACATACACATATATATTCACGTCAGATCCCTTACCAGACAAGAGGAGAGCAAAAGTGCCAAATACATATATTGATATTACCAAATTTCCCCAAAACGACAACCAATGAAGCTTACAAGTGCGCGGCTAATAATGTAAAAAAAAAAATATTTAAATTTGAATATTCTTTAAGAGTTTCTAAGTTTGGTAACATTAAAGACAAAAAATTACCTAAATTCTTACACAACAGGTGACTTTGTATTAGAGTAGTCCCATATCCTACATACTTTTGAGTCGAAATAGTCTCTACGAGACCCTTTCGTGTCCGGCTGAATTCACTAACCTACGTAAACACTGAACCAACTTGGACTTTTCAGCAAAAAATGTTGTATACCCCCTTCCATTTAAAGTTCTTTAATTTTTACAAAACAAGCTACCTTCAGGATAAAAATTTTTCGCGGCTCGTAGTAATTGACTGTCTCTGTCAATCTCGTCATCGTAACCCGCTCGCGTAAGGCTGGGCAATGACAATTGTTTCCGAGCTGGCCCTGGGATAAAGCGAGAGGGGCACTTGGCGGCCCTGGACGTCGACCCTGCCGCCTTGGGCAGCGCAGGGCGCTTCCGGTCACCACTCGCCATTTCACTACAATACATGTTGTATTTTGGTAATGATTAGCAAAAAAATCTTTAAAGAATAGTGAGGTAAATACGTAGGCCCATAAATTATAGAGATACTGCAACAGGAAAAATCTGGAATCGCTTCACGTTCCCCTTTTTGTCCAGTTCCAAATCCGACAGTCTGCAGAGTAGGCGCCAGGTGTCCACAGGTGTTTGTGTCTTTCGTCAGGCAAAATAATCAGACCTGATTATTACAGTTCAGTGAAAATTATTAATCTCGTCAGAGGCCATAACTGGAGTTTACAAATAGTTCTATAAATTACTTGGTTTGTATATCATATCGTGGCGAGTTCACACTATAGCAGTCGAAAAAACCCGTGCACACCAGTCGGACCTCAAGCGGGTTGCTACTAGCCAACCAAATCTCGTGTCATGAAAAGTGGCGTTTGGAAAGTGGTCATGGAAATAGTTGATTGGTGGAGAATGCCACTTGGCATTAAATTCGCCTTTTGTTATGCCTGATTACGCGGTACAATAAAATAAATGAAAATGCCAGACAAAGCCGTCTAAACATTGGCGTGGCGTCTAAATTTGCACATGTCTGTAGGCGATGATGACCACATCATGTGGCCCGTATGACTATGTTGTTGGTTTAGCATATAAAAAAAAGTTTAACATTCAAAGACATCTTTGCTTCAGCAGAGGTGCGTTGCTGGACATAAAGACGCTCATATCAAAATGAGCTCAAATCGGCTTTAGTAGGATATGACAAAGCATGTCATATACGCTCTATGATTCAAACATTTTCAAACTTCTAAGACTTCTTAAAATCTTTAAACAGATCAAAAAATGTAATTATAGATATTTAACCTTCTTAAGATTCATTACTTACTCGAAATTCCTCTTTTTACGGTATGTCTCCACTAACCGCAACCTAAATTTTATACAAACGATGGAACAAAGCTTGTCAACAAGCCCTTGAAAAAATATCAAGCGATGCGTTGCCATGGAAACCGAGCGTTGTCATAGTTACCAAATATAACCATAGGCAATGGAAATAGGATGTACCTGTAATGGGTTTCAAATGAATAACCTTCATAACTTTATTAGAAACAGTAAAATAAATAATAATAACCGACCCATTAACATTCCACTGTTGGAATATGGGTCTCCTCTCATATTGAGAGGGTTAAGGCCGT
>DWJK01003534.1:0-13003 GCA_018248815.1 Croniades pieria auraria
CGACACGAACCTCGAAGAGCTGCTCCACGCAGGAAACAATAAATTCACGGCAAACATGTTCTCTGTAAGTAACGTCATTATGAGTACCACCCGTATATAGTTAATCTTCGACTGCAGCATCGGTGTATCTATTTCTGACTCCACGAATATTTAGTCCGTATTAACATTAACGTTACAATCGCAATTTATTCTTGTATAGTTACTAATATGTCCAGATGTTGTAAAAAAATATTGGCTGTAAAACTTGCAACGCAAACCAAGTAACCATATTAGATGGCACAATGGCTGACTTGCCTCATTCACAAGCTTGATTTATGATTATTATTTATAGCAAACGTGTATTATTAATCACCAGAAAAATTATCGGAACGAAACAATATACCACCCAGCGATTGATCTCCTGCTCAGACACGTAGATATCGTTATAAGACTGATAAAAATCGAAACCGAAGGGTATATTACGCCACAGAAAATAATTACACTAACAATGTATTATATAAACACAATTAATGTTACAATTACTATCGTGCGTTTCCATCTTACATCTAGCGTGATACAATCCAATTGGATCTAAACTAGGCATATATGCCCCGAGGTTTCTGATTATGTTATTACTGTGTATAATTTTACTACATTTTATTTTTAGGAGGTGGCTAAAGAGAACCCCAGAAAAAGCGTAGTCCTATCTGCATTCTCTGTTATGACTCCTCTTGCGCAGCTGGCTCTCGCTTCAGTGGGAGAGTCTCATGATGAACTTCTTGATTCTATCGGATTACCAAATGACAGTGTCGTAAGTGTCGTTGACTATCTCGTTGCTCGAGTGGTTGCAAGCGCGATTACTGATCGAGAGGCCCTAGGTTCAATGCCCGGGATTTAAATTTTCTATTAGAAATTTCTGATGTTGGCTCGAAGCCTGGATCTCTGCCCGGGGTATGACAATAGACTAGCCGCCTTTGAAATAGTGGGACGCAAACGTAATTGGTAAAACGTGAGAGTACGAGTATATCACCCTTCCCTGCTTGCCCCTACGAGAGTAACAGGCGTGATGTTATGTATGTTATAATAAGTAAACGTTCATACATTTACAGTTTTTATGTAGACAAACAGTAATATCGAGAATAGGAATCAATGTAAGGTGTCTGGTACATGGGAACATTATTTGAGTTGAGATACATATTAAACTATAGACAATGCCAGCCTAATGTGGGGTCTTCTAATTCTGCAGATAACATCAAACCAGACTCCACTGAATAATATTCAATGTTGTTAAAATATAGTAAAATGTTGTTAAGTATAAATAATTACTTACATGACCCTTTCTACTTAATGTTGTGCTTGTAGACAAAAAGTGTGTTTTCCCTAATGGATACAAAATTAAAATCCATACAAGGAGTCGAACTGAAAACCGCAAGCAAAGTGTACATACCATTAGGTTATGAACTGAATCCTGAATTTGCTGCTGTATCCCGGGACGTCTTCCATTCAGAAGTTAAAGAAGTAGACTTCCTACAAAGTGATGCAACTGCCCACGAAATTAACGCTTGGGTAAGTCAAAATGTTACAATACTCGCATAAGGAGTGAATCGGACTGTCAACAGATTATCAGAGGAAAATGTCAAAAGTGTTACACAATTTAAGGAAACGTCTCGTCTCTTGACTTAGTATTACCCTATTAAATAGTTTGTACCTTACTGAAGAAAAATGTTGTAAGAATTTAAGCTGATAAGTAGGCATGGGCCTTATGATGGTAAATGATCACCGCTCTCGGTCATGACACCAAGTCCTGAACAAGTGCTGAACCATACTGAACCACCAAGAGTTCAAATTATGTGGTTAGAAAACAATTCAACGAATGACGTTATCAGTAATATATGATTCGACTTGACATTTTTATTAAATGTATGTAAAAATTTCAGCAAGTTGTTGATGCCTTTTTATATTCAATTTTGAAATTGACTATAATTAATGAATGTTTACAATCGTCTGAATGAGTTACTTTTATGGAGTTTAACCAGGAAAAAAAAACCATTGTTTAATGTATTTATTTACGCTTCTCTAGGTAGAAGACCAAACTAACCACCGCATTAAGGATTTGGTCGATCCTTCAACCCTGGGCCCTGATACTCGAGCAGTTCTTGTCAACGCTTTGTATTTTAAGGTTTGTGTTTATCGCTATTAAAAATACAAATAAGAAAGCAATTTTGTACTCTTATCTTTTTCCAACGAATCCATTTTGTTCAAATTTCATATATAAAAGTCATTAATCGTGGGGATCGATACACTTTTATTAATCCCCTTCTAATTTAGTTCTATAAGATATTAAAAACTTATTGTCACCATCAACACGTCATCATGGGCACGAATGTTCTGTCATAAGACTAAGGTCTGAGGCATTAATCTACCGAGTGAACTAAGTATGTGTTTGCCAACCTTAAAACCATTCAACTGGCCCTATCAGTACTGGACAAAGAGAAATTTAAAGCAGGCATACAGGTTTCTTCATGATGTTTTTCTTTACTTTTCTTTCCTGTCCTTTCCTTATTTCTGAACTAGAGAAATGTTTTCGACTAAGAACAACTGACGGAAACATTCTGTTTCGGTGTAAATTTTCTTGCATGCCATGTTTTCAGAAGTTATTTATAGAACTAATTTGTTTTCATCGACTTTTTTTTTCTTTTTAAAGGGTGCCTGGAAGACTCCTTTCGAAAGTTCTCTAACTAGGGATAAAGATTTCCATATTTCTAAAGAAAAATCGGTAAAAGTACCTATGATGTACAATAAAGAACAGTTTAAGTATCATGAAAGCCAAGTATTAAAATCGAAGGTAAGTGTAAAATTGAAATGATATAATAAATTTACATTTTATTTATAAATTGTTTCAAATAGCTGATTGAACTATTATAGATTCTAGAAATGCAGTACGTTGGAGAAAAGACATCGATACTTATAGTACTTCCAAATGACATAGATGGTGTCGAAGCGTTATTAGAAAAACTGAAGGACCTATCAGTACTTGACAAAGAAACCGAAGAATTAACTGAAGTTGAAGTTGAAGTTACAATGCCAAAATTCAGAATCGAAACAACCACCGATCTCAAAAAAGTTTTAAGCAAAGTAAGCAATTTTTCTTTATTTCTACTCAAATTCAATAAAAACGTTTTAAAATTGAAATATAGAATTCTATATGATACCAAATGTTTTATTACAGATGCATGTTGATAATCTTTTTAACCCGAAAAAAGCACAACTAGATAAGCTGATAAATGGTGCGAAGGACCTATACGTTTCTAATGCTATTCAAAAAGCTTTCATAGAAGTTAATGAAGAGGGCGCCGAAGCTGCTGCAGCCAATCGTGAGTACATCTTCAAAAAGTTCTAAAACCCAGAGTTCTTCAAAAAATTCTAAAGTTCAGTGGTTACGAACGCGAATGTTAAGCGAGAATTTCTGGATTTCAATCTCGGGTCGGGCGAATTATTATTGGGTTTTTCTAACTTGTAATTCCCAGTAGTAGCAATGAGACCGGATTTATACCCTGCGTATGTCAAAAAGCTTCCCCCCATTACATTACCTATTATATTTGTGGTGAAGCTGAAAGTAGGTACTACACTCCTCTACTTATGTTGAATTTCCCCTAATGTGGTTTGTACTTACTGATTGTCCTCACGACGTTATCTCTATTATATACATATAAATTCGTGTTTTCTTTTCTTCCAGAATTCAGTGTATCATATTTAAGCGCTATCATCTCCACCATAGAATATCGATTCGTGGCTGATCATCCGTTCCTGTTCTTTTTGAAAGAATATAATAACATTCTGTTTAGCGGAATTTACTATGGCTAGGTATACCTGTTGTTCTTTTAAAAAATCAGAATTTGCTGTAATAGTAAATAGTTAATAATTGTTTTTTCGATTTATGCCTAGTGTGCAAACTATATTCAGATAAACATGTGTACCTTCACTTTTTTTTAATTTTGTACGGTAAGTGTGGATAAGGTAAGATAGTAGGGCCCCTTAGACCGACGACCTTAAGTAGGCGGCTGGTAGTGGCTGGATGAGATCTGCGGAGGATCGAGTGTTATGGCACACCTTGAAAAAGGCCTATGTCCAGCAGTGGAACGGAAAAGGCTGACATGAAAGGTGGATAGTATGGAGTCGGGGGATACTACTAGAACATATCCACGGAATCATAAGAATACAGAATTTCGACACATATGGTATTTTCATTCGCTAAAACCCCTTACTCAAGTCGCCCTTGAAAGTACAGCATACTCTGGCCATTAAAAGACGCTATAGTTCCAGCAATTAGAAAAGAACGATTAGAGCTCCCACTTTGACCGCCGCTAGACGTGTGAAATCACTTTAAACTTGATACTATAAACGTGTACATATATTTACAAGAAAGGATCGCTAACGTCTGTTACTAATAGAAATCTTCCTAAAAATAAATAACAAATTATATGTTCATAACACCCGATGTTTCATTTCTGTACCGCCGTTTAGTAGAATATCTGGGAGTATCCAAATACGATCTACAAAACATAGGTAAAACAAAGACAGGTATTCAATAACCACCACATTACTATTAAAACATTTTAAATAAATGATTAATAGTTCTTACTTATGTACTTTCATAACCATGAAGTGCAATGTTCACTTTAAAAGCCAGGCTCGGAATGATTTATTGTTTAAGATAACAACTTCTATCGCTAACGCCATCTATTGGAAACTCACATTTTTTTACTCTTAAATATTTCGTGAATACAAATGATTATATATGTATCGACTTAACTCACATACGTTTTTCTTTCTTCTTATATGCTTGTACGGCATTAGTCTCGGAGCACCAAATACAGTTGGATTATTGTACAAGGCACATTGTAAGTTTTTTTTAATCAACGGGTAAAATTACATGTTACACGTGCGTTGTTCGATTTACTCCATAGCACATTAAAATAGGAAATAAAGGTTTAGACTATTAGAGAATTGTATTTTACGATTTTAAGACAATTAGCTATTGTGTTTGGCGCACAGCTGAGAAGGGCATACACGTACTTATGTAACAATTACTTATGTTAAATACGTTCAGTGTGAAACCAGCATCCGACGGAACGAGACACGATGAAGCAATATTATATATTTCGTAAGTTTTCTTGTTAAATATACATTATTTTCTCAGTTGCATCCTCAATTGTTCTGCAATCACTTTGAAAAAGTCTTCATAAGTCTAAGTCTAAGTCTACTTTTGAATATAGACCTCTCCTAAAGGGGTCATTACTCATAATCCCCAAACTGGCTTGGTTACGGGTTGACGATCTCAGAGAATTTATTGCGCCTAGGCAGGCTATGCCATAGCGGTATACCGCGGTCGATCAGTGCCTGGTTTAGTTATTTCATACGACACTCTGCTATCTCGACATGGGGTCGGGGATGTATTCTTCCTCCGCTCCGACACGGATGCCTAGCTATCACAGTCGATAGAGCATGAGACTTTTGAAATATTGTTAACTAAATATACATTAACATTTTATTGCTTCAATATTGGTCAAGGCTTTTGACTGAACCAACTTATAATGAACAATAAAATTCATTTAGTACTCCGAGACTGTAAATATCTAGTACAAAAATCGTTTCGAGTGATCAATTTATTTATAAATAAGATTTCTAAATAACGTGTTCTGGGTGTTTTCGAAGAAAATAATGTTTGGGTATAACATACGTCGGACTCGGCTACTACGGAATAGGACCATGTATTACAGTAATGCAGTGATAGCCTAGTGGTTAAGAAAGTCAGCCTCTCACTCCGAGGGTGGTGGGTTCAAATCCCTGGCGCGCACATGCTAACGGTGAATGAAAACATCATTAGGAAACCTGAACACCTTAGAATTTACATTTTAAAAAATTCTAAAGTGTGTGAAGTCTGCCAACCCGCACTTGGCTAACGTGGCAGGCGATTGGCCTTAACCCCCTCAATATGAGAGGAGACCCATATTTCAGCAGTGGAATGACAAATGGATCGATTATTATTATTATTTTGTTACATTAGGAATTTTGGTAAATAACTGCATTAAGAAATCTTGCCATACGTCTATCATAAGCTGAGAGGCCATCTTGTCAGAGGAATACAAACAATAAGACTGTTAAACGAATACAAAGTATTTGGCCAAACGGCATATTTGTCCAAATCTTCAAACTGTTGAAAATTTTAGTATAGCGTGGTAAACGTCACATAACATTTTTTTGATATATTCTTTCTCTCGAAATATCGCAACAATAATCAAATGTAATAGCACTTATCGATCGCCTTCGATTTAAAAATTAAAGGTTTATCCGTAACTAATACTGTTAATGTTCACGATTATGAATTCCATTATTGAATAAATTCGTTTTGACTGTGGACATAATACACGTAATAAAACATGTCTATAACTTTATATTTTTTATTGTTAACCTGTAGCAAAATCCGTAATCAGTAATGTGTAATTACTAGCATTAACATCAGAAACTAGAATTAATTTATTTTCAATCATATTTTGACTCTATACACTACCTTGCAGAACTCCAATTCGGTGGCTATTGAAAATGGTCAGTAATAAATTAGTGACCGTCAGTAATTGATTACTATACGATTTTCTAGAAACATGAAATGTCATCGAATATTCCAGAACGTACCCAATGGAGTTGTAGAAAAGTCGGCGAATGCATGTAAATTAATTTATGCTGCAAAAAAAACGGGTTTATTCTTTTATATCAATAGGATTCAATTTTCCTTGAAGTTTCTCGAATATTTATTGCGTAAAATGACGCTTACGACCTCAAGCTGAATGTTAAAAAACGTATCTTGCAATAAGGATAGAAAACAAACGAAATTTTTTTGTAAATCTGTTCATTGATTTGTTATAATTGATTCGTTTATCGCAAAAAAATCCTGGTTTATGTTGTTTAAGACAACATCACACCCGCGTTTCCCCGAAGACGTCGGCAGGGGAGTGTAGCACACTCTCGCGCTCTACCTGTTATATTCGTCCACCATTTCCCACCACGTCCCACCATGGAATAGGGTGTTTAATAAAAGTGTATTTTTCTACAGCATGTCGATTGTTACGGATTATTAAAATTAATGTGCTGTTTTGACGAACGAAAAGAAATGTTTTATAATATTTATATAAATAAAACTTGCCAAGTGTCTGTTCTATGAACTCGATACTGTAACATATTATGTACCCAAAACATACATGACATTTTACGTAATCTAATTTCTGCTCACTGCATTTCATAAAACTGTATGTTTTGCTTTCATAGTATGTGCATCAAAAGTTATGAGGAGGCAGGGAGTAACTAAAAATATTATTGCTCTTATTTACTATATTTATGCTCATATTAACGTTGATGCTTATGTAATGAACTCAAAACAAAAATATAACGCAGATGGAAATATAAACAATATCTTAGTTTACTGTTCACTAAAATGCGTTTCTGTTCCAGTACTATTGAGCGCCGTAGCCATGGCGGACGACACGAACCTCGAAGAGCTGCTCCACGCAGGAAACAATAAATTCACTGCAAACATGTTCTCTGTAAGTAACGTCATTATTGGTACCACCAGTATAAATTTCGTCTTCTGCTGCAGCGTCGGGTTTAAGCATAAGCTTGTTCTCACTTAAAAATAGAAAGTGTACATGAAGCTTTCTTATATAATTATCTAATATTGTTATACAATCAGAATGAGAGTAGAACAAAACTGTGACAAATAGACTTGCACAATAAATCTAGTAACCACATCAGATGGCAAAAGAGTAAACATCACTGCGTAGGGTTCTTATCTGTATTACTAAGACCTAGGAGCTCCATTCACGAACCTTGCTTTCAAATTTGTAATTATCATCATCATCATCGTTATTACATCATCAGCCAGTCTGTTTTATGGACAGATAGATAGGCTTCGTCTGTTGTATAGCAGAGTGCACCAAGGTCAGATGAGGTTGGCTTGGGCACCTAAAATGGGGCTTGGAACCCCTTTGATTCATAAAACTTAAATTTATTAATTAAATTATATTTTATTTCTAGGAGGTGGCTAAGGAGAAACCTGGAAAAAGCATATTCATATCTGCTTTTTCTGTTATGACTCCTCTCGCCCAACTGGCCCTCGCTTCAGTGGGACCATCCCACGATGAACTCCTTACTTCTATCGGATTACCAAACAACACTATAGTAAGGAAACGTTTAGACAACTATGAATTTACTCTGTTTTTAAGCGGACTGACAATAATATCAAGAATACTAGTCGAAATAAGGAGGTTCATCAAGAACTGATCTGTAAGATGGTTTACTGCTCCGATAAACAAAATCAAACTTCGCTACGATGAATAAAACTAAATATAGCGATGATAACACAACATACTCTGAACACTTAATTACTTTCTGCTTTTAGACAAAAGATGTGTTTTCGCTAGTGAATAGAAAATTAACAACTATGAAAGGTGTTGAGTTGAAAACCGCAAACAAAGTATACATTCCTTTAAATTACGAATTGAATCCTGGATTTGCTGCTGTATCGAGGGAAGTCTTCAATTCTGATGTTGAAAAAGTGGACTTCGTGAATAATTATAAAACTGCCAAAGAAATTAACACTTGGGTAAGTCGGTAACGGTAATGGTAATGTCACAGTATAAAAAGTAAGTAAGACACACATAACGTATACAAACTACCATTGCAAAAATCTAAATTAAATTGTTTATAATACTTTTGGCAACTTTATGTTAAAAAGTAATTTCCACATAATCGGATCTTCTTGAATTCCTGCACCTAGGGATTGTTAATCATCACTTTTACATATTTATCTTAGTAATCACATTCAACATGATAAACAAAAATATTGTAAAAAACTTTCAAATCATAGGAGTTTTTGTTGTTAGGGGCAGAAATAAAAGTGGAGACCAAATCTTACAGGACCACCACGACACCAATTTTTAAACAAGGTTTTTACACAAATAATAAGCGCTTCGATGCGACATGTGTTAATACATTATAAACTTATTATATTAGTACGTCAATTGAGACTAATTTTCATATGCAACTGTAAAATTGGCTACAATCAACCAATATTGACAACAATAGGAATTACTAACTTTATTAGACTTAGAAAAGAATTAGACGGGTTAGAAGGACCAGCAGTTGACTGCTTATTTTCTTTAAACCATCTTCCCTCTTCATCTATTGTCTTTCTTATGTTTGAAATACCTATAAATATGATGTTTTATTTTATAGGTAGAGGATCAAACCGATCACCGCATTAAGGATTTGGTCGATCCTTCAACTTTAGGCTCTGGCACTCGTGCAGTTCTTGTCAACGCTTTGTATTTTAAGGTATGTAATTATCCATGCAATACTATACTACGTTTCCATCTAAACTGCCACTACATCACGCTCCAGAACATCTAACTTTTGATCACAACTAAGATAGCAAATTTCTTTCTAAGTAAATCCTCCTAGAATTCTTAAATCAAACAATCTACAAAAAAATTTATAATAATTTTCAAAGGGTACCTGGGAGAATCGTTTCAAAAAAGATCGTACTAAGAATAAGGACTTCCATGTATCAAAAGAAAATTCAGTCAAAGTGCCTATGATGCACAGTGTAGCGCACTACAAATACGGAGACAGCGAAATACTAAAATCAAAAGTAAGTATAATTAATAAGGGTTTCTACAAATCAATATTTTGTCAATATTCCGCATTATAATAAAAAATAAAAAAAATTGTAATAAGCCTATTTGTTATTCCACTGTTGGAATATGGGTCTGCTCTCATATTGAGAGGGTTAAGGCCATAGTCTGCCTCTCTGGCCAAGTGCGGGTTGGCAGACTTAACACATCCCTGTGCAGGTTTCCTCGGGATGTTTTCCGTCACCGTTAGCCAGTGACATTTCAATTTAAAACGCACTTTTGTAAAGATGTGCACGCCATGGATTTGAGCCCAGCACCTCCGGTGTGAGAGGCTGAATTCTTAACCACTAAGCATTATAATACGTTGCAACTAATATTATAGATTCTAGAAATGCCATACGAGAGAAAAGAATCATCGATGCTAATAGTACTCCCAAATGACATAGATGGTATCGAAGCATTGCTAGAGAAAATGAAAAACCTGTCCCTACTGGATGACGAAACCAAAAATCTGTTAAACGTTCAAGTTGAAGTTTCAATACCTAAATTTAAAATAGAAACAACCACTAATCTCAAACAAGTTTTGAGCAATGTAAGTATAACTTTTTAACCGTAACTAAGTACGAATATTTTCAGTATCAGATACGAAATTTTATATGATCGTAACACACGTAACAGCATTCGTATAATCCCTGACGTGATAGGCAGATGAGATATTATATTTCCATGTTTCACCAGTTGAATTTTGAATCCCAATATCGAATAGGAGGTGATCCTATTGCCATATACTGAGCTTAAATACAGACTCCGAGCTACTATTAAGAATTTTAAGATACAAAAACCCAACAGGATCCGACCCGGGGTTGGAACTTAGGACCTCTATCGACAGTCGCGCTTGCAACCACTCAACCATAGAGAAGTATTACATGATCACCGATTTTTATTACAGATTAATGTTAACAAGGTCTTTAGCCCTGCACAAGCAAATCTAGAAAACCTGCTGAAAGGTGGAAAGGATTTATATATCTCTGACGCTATACAAAAAGCATTCATAGAAGTCAATGAAGAAGGCGCCGAAGCAGCTGCAGCAAATCGTGAGCTGAAATTAAGCAGAAAAATTCTATGCTTTATAATTCTGTGTTCTCATTACCATGCAATATCATCTTAAGTGATACCCCTTGTAATCATTATCTGTTTTCTAAGATAAAATTTATATTTTTATGTTTCAGAAGCAGCTGTATCATATTTACTTCCCATGGTCCCCGCCGTGGTACATCAGTTCGTAGCTGATCATCCGTTCTTATTCTTTTTGAAATATAATAACAACATTCTGTTCAGCGGTATATACTATGCTTAGTTATACATAACATTCTTTTAAACATTGTGCTTTAATCAATAAATGTTCAGTATTTTTATGTATTAGTATAATGTGTATCTTTACGTTTATGAATTGAATATATATTTAACTATTAGTTCAAAATCATAACCTGTTTAATAAATGCTTCATACGGTTTTTATCTTCATTACCTACATGGAATAAAATTTCTTTGCCAGTTATCTTTAAAAGTGAATAATAATTATCTTTTTAGTCATATCCTGATATATCTTTATCTCGGATTTTTATTTGGTAGGCAAGCAATGCAATAGATAAATAAGCATCTTCATCGTTATCCTAATGTACTCGTAAATAGCACTGAACTAATCAAGTCTCCAACTTGGAGTCAGCTACGGAAAGATTGCTGGAGGGATAAATCAGACTGCCTCATTCAATATATCTACCTATCTCGCTATACAAATCGAAATACGTCAATGCAATTCCTGCAGGTTTAGGTAAGAAATTTGTGAAGTGGTGGGTTCTACATTCTTGAACTTAAATTTTACTTTTTTAACGTTTAAGAATACATATCATCGTTTAAACATACCGCCTCATCGTCCGACATAAATGACGATGTAAGCGTGTGCAACTTCTTATACAAGTTATTAGTTATTTTACTACATTGCTGCAATCATAGGTTTCCGTAACGAAATAGATAAAATATGAAGAGACTGCATAAAATATAGGACGTTAAAACCCCAAGTAAGTGGCATTGTACAAGTCAAAGATTGAAGACCCGTCCACATCAGCTCATACAGTCGTCTAATGAATCTCTCTAAAAAATTAGTCACCCAACGGTATCACGATAATTTCGAACTAGAAAGATACGACTGAGAATGAAACAAAAACAATCATTTCAAAACTTGAATGCGTTTGCATTGGTTTACACATTTTATAGTAAATCTGTATATCGAAGGTCGGCGAGTCGTAAACTATGTAGTATGAATGTTAAGGTCTTTTGATCATGTGATCATTTTATTGTCTATTATGGTCACATAGTCTTTTGCGCCGTGCTTGCATAACTAATTGGTTTACTGAACCGACTGCAATCGGTATAAGACAGACACATTTTCATACAAAACTGCTTCTTAGAAACCTGGGCAAAAAGGACAACCTAGACAAAATCTGGACAAAAGGAAACTTGGACAAAATCAGTAATCAGTATTTGTACTCAAAAGCTCTGTAGCGAAATCGAGCATGAAATTGATGAATGAAGGAGATTTGATTTCAACAAATGAATTATTCCTGCATTCAGAACAAGAGAGCTAGTTCAACATTGTAAAGTCGTTCATTTTTATGTCGCACCACACAAGTACAGAGGTCTGAACGTGACCAAATCGCAGTGCAATTATGTTTGAAAATGATTCCGTTCTTCGCCATACAAAATCTTTGTACCTATGTAAGTAGTGACGGTTTTCCGCTCTACATTGTCCGACACACCCATCCCCCAATTTGTGAGACCATAGCGCCGCGGAAACTAACTGATAGACCACGCTTTGTGCTCTAATGAACGCTGTCAGAGGAACAAACGCCACACCACTGATTAATGCACGCTACCTTTCACCTCCTTGTTATCTTTACGACCATAGATATTGTTTACGTTAGCGACCAAGCAAATTGCCAAATTGCCTTATCAAAGAAACTAATAACATGAACGTTAGGATTAATGAGTTGCGTGAAATGCGACTTAATACATTTTAGGGCACAAGACATTGTTTGGATGTTTTAAGCTTATATAGCAGTGATAGCCTAGTGGTTAAGAGTTCAGCCTCTCACTCCGGGAGTGCTGGATTCAAATACGTGGCGCACACCTCTTTACGAAAGTGCGTTTTAAGTTTAAATATCACTTGCTAACGGTGAAAGAAAACATCCCGAGGAAACCTGCACACCTGTGTTAAGTCTGCCAACCCGCACTTGCCCAGCGTGGCAGACTATGGTCTTAACCCTCTCATTATGAGAGGAG
>DWJK01003535.1:0-13003 GCA_018248815.1 Croniades pieria auraria
CTTCGAATTTATAAAAAAAAGAATTCTAGGGTGTGGGAAATTTGCTAACCTGCACTTGGCCAGGGTGGTAGACATGGCCTTAACCCTCTTAATAAGAGATGAGACCCATATTCTAACAGTGGAATGTTAAATGGGCCGCTTATTATTATTTTAGATATTGTTTTTAGTTGGTACTGGCTTACATTTGAATAATTCTGACATGTGGGATGTGGTCCCAAAATTCCTGTGAATACGTTAATGTATTTTTTTGCACCACTAGCAGAAAAAAACAACATACACACAGATATAAACTAACAAACGAATGAACTTTCAATTTAAGCTTGTTTTAAATGTGATATTCTAGTCATAGTAATTAACTTGACATATCTCAAATTATAAATTAATAATCGTCGTAAGTATATATTATAATTGTTGACGATCAGGTAAATAAAGAGAATATTAATAAAAAGTTCAATTATGAATAGTGTCCAGAACGTCAGTAATAAAGCTAGCGATTAGTAAGGTTGCACAATATGATTAAAAATGTACCGGCTTAACTCACGTACGTTTTTCTGAATGGCCCGACTAGTTTCGGACCTTTACGATGTCCTTCCTCATGAGCTCCCTCCGCTATGCACAATATGACATTAAAAATTTGGCAATTATTCAATGGGGTATACGACCCTAATCCTTCTCAGACTTTGTGAGGTTTGTGAGGTGTTTGATGATGATGATGATTGCGAATAATGGTGATGCTGAATATTACCTCCCGCTTCACCAACTGCGGTCAATACCCAATATAAATCCCAAAGTATTAAATTTTTTTACATAAAATTTACCATACAGTTTTGCCGTTCGCGACAAAAAATGCACGTTAAAGTAACATGCCACCTACAGATGTTAATTAGCGCGATCGGCTGATACCAGTGACAATCAAATGTGGCTAGGCGCGCTGATAAAGGCATATTTGATGCGTATCGCTGACAATGTCGTCACTGCGCGCCGGCTTATCGTGCCGGGTATTACCATACCGTTGTGCCAGCTTACTAAATTTAATTTTAAAAAAGGAATTCCATGGAACAATTTCGAAATCGACGTCGACCTATTCCGTATTATAAATTCCTTTTTTTTTTTATTTGACAGGCTGTCGCTGAACACGTATATCGTCTCGAAATATTTAGATATATTAAATGCTCTTTTTCGTTTTAATATGTAAACGAATAATTTGAAAAATCTTTTCCGTCGCTATGTTCTATATTATTAATTTTATAGTGATACTGTCTGTCTGTTACTTTAAAAATGCTTATTTAATCGAAGTAATTTGTACAATATGGCCCATTGTACCTTTCGTAAAGAAAGTTATTGCTATTTTCTTGGTTAATGTGAGGGATTGGGAGGGAGTTCTTTATTCGGTGAAATGCTCATCAAATAGTTGTTACAAAACCCACAAAATTATAGAACTGGTTGATTTTTTTTTCTTTACGTTTAATAAATGAAATAGAATAAAATAACTACAATACACAGAATATGTATATAAATGTCACAGGTGTTGCATATTAAAATGTTCGCTTATTCTACCAACTACGATGCTAAGTGTAACATACAAATATATTTGTCGTTCGTAATTAATTTATCAAAAGTTTTTCTAATAATTATGTAAATTACTATTAGTAGTCAAATCTGACATATGACTGACACTTCTGACAAAAGAAGGCATTAGCGTAACGGGTATCAAGTTATACTGGCTCTAGCAAATAAGCTGTACTTGCACGACTGGCTCCGACTAGGGCTCCCAGGCACGTGGCATTGATTAAACCATGTACATAATTGCCATTAAACAACCTTGACCGGGTAAATATTTTTACGTCCAACTTATCCGGTTATTTAGTCAAGTGTCTATTATATTATTATTGATAAGTTTCGGACCCCAAAATAAAGTTCAAAAGATTATAAACTCTGTGCGCTCATAATACACAATATACAATAACTAGACTGATAATGGTGATGATGATGAGTGACTGTACTAACACTTCAGTTTTATTCCATCTGGAACTACTGGGTACTCATTTACGTTATCATTCGAAAAATTTAATAAAGTAAAAATATCCTAAAAAAATACATCGACAACCCTATTCCGTGCAAGATGTGTCTAATTAAAAAAAAACTTTCACGAATAATTTTGCAAATTAACCGTTGAGTTTAATGAGTATTAAAATTCTTTCCCGTTTTTTGCGCTAGCATACATTAGAATGCATAATATCTTCGAATTGTCTAAAACATTTTTCGATTCGTTACGCTGTCCATTTATATTATCTTCAAAAATGCTAGGTATGTATGAGGAATAACAAAAATCTAGGTTAACACTTGATTCATATGTATGAACTGGCTGAACTAACATTTATCGCAAAATTATATTCGATGTTCTTTCTTTCATTAGTTATTCTCTATGATTAAATGGTGAAACGTGGGAGTGTTCTACGCTCCTCTGCCTACACCTTCGGGGCGTGATGTTATGTTCTTTATGATATTTTTATAATTGCAAAACCGTGAGATTTTCCCACTATTGGAATAGGAATAGCGTTTATTATAATTAAATGTACTGGTTATAGACATGGCTTTGTTAATAATATTGGCCTATGATTCAAATTAATTCTGTAGATTTTTTTTAGATACATGTGTAACTAACAAAGAAATTACCGTATGTATTCTGGAATATTTCGTATTTTTATGATGCCGAAACTAACACTTCTGTATGAAGAGTGGTGAATATACAATTAGCACGTCAGCTTTTTAACGATAGACATTGGGCACTTCGTTGTCTACCCCGTAAAGGACCTGTCGTTAGGACATAATAGTAATAATAATATTTTTTTGTTACAGGTAAGAAAACGTCAATAAAGCGGATTAAAAGTAATAGGCAAATCGCATTATGACGTCACAAGTCCAGAAGTTTTCCAGTTCAATATGGAAAGACTTCTGGTGCTGTCGTTCTGTAGTCGCGACGAGTCGTCTATCATATGTTATCGCTATCGATAATTGACTATATCATTCGATGTTTTTCGTATCAAATAGGATTATCGTTTCATACATACATTCGCACAATAACATTGCGTCACTTCTTTCGTACGTTTGTGTTCCGATATCCTGAGTTACAATGTTAAAGAAATTGTTCTTTACATTTTGTTCCCAAATCCGAATATAAAGAAATACTTTAAAAAAGCTAGTCTATGGTTTATGGGTGACGGTATAGTCACCCATAAACTATAGACTAGCTTTTTTTAAGCTGTACCGTTTTATAAAGTGTGCTAATTTTGTCTATGATAATATAACATTCGTATATTGGTATATTATCTACGCCGCGAGATTTAGTATTTACGATAAATAAAAAAAAACTATTACAATTTAAAAAAGGCGCGTCATTCCACAATCAAGAGAAATAATTGTTTCGACGTTAAGAATTTTAATTTATCACTCAATTGGAGGGTTCTATCAGCATTTAAACCGTTGTCTGGCGCCAAAATACTTGACATGGCGCCGCGGTGAACTAATGGCGTTTCATATTCATGCGAAACTACTCCTTATTCCTTCTACATACAGTTCAATATAGCGTGACTGGTGTTTGTTAGGGGGTCGGCTCCTCGAATATAGGCGACATAAAGTCGCGGTTACTTTAAGGGGTGAGCAGAACGAGGTTGGCACCTGCCGTTTGACATGTGCTGAGCATGTACGTTTTGTGTGTAATTGTGTGTGTCTGCATCATATCCATTATAAATATGTTATTCGTAATTTATGATCTTTGGCTGAATGAGTCATTTTAATATAGCGTGGTTTTGGTGTGGAAACAAACAAAAAACTGTGAGACAATTACAGTTAATTATTTATTGTAGTTTGTTGTTTGGAGATGTATAGTCGGTTTTCTAGATCATCACTATACCTAGATGTTCTTAGCAATATGAAAAACACTAGCAATATAACTATATAACTTTCGTTAAATTTTTGAAAGACCTGACTGTTGAGCAGACGATTTTGAGTTTTTACTCCACTGCAAAGGAAAGCTGAAATAGGTTATTTCATTAGTTTATTGTAGGTAATAGAAATTTTAAGTATAATCAGCCTGATTGGAGGAAGTCATGACTCATTCGTATGTATGAAACATCAAAATATCAACACAACCCTACGAAGACTTCTACAATTAAAGCAATTGCTTTATTAATATTTGTTTATTTATTGCGCGGGAACGCTCTTCTGCCTACCCCTTCGAGGAAAAACAAGCTTTGTTTGTTATAATTTACAGTTGCGGGGTTTACAGTCCCAGTTTATCTAAAACTTAAGGCGAATCCACCAAAACTTCATGCAACATTTAAAACGTCACGTTACGCACATGTTATTGGAATTCGAACTAGGTGCAAGCCGAACGCGTCATCAGCATACAAAGAGTAAGTCGAAAATACTGAAACTGACGCTTTCCAAGAAACGCTTCGCAACGCGACCTTGGAGAAAATCTCAACTAATGTTTTATATCGTAACGATACACACTGGACAGTTCACAGCACGTGAAGTGTTTCTACTGACAACGTTACTGTTAGTATGGCAAAGCCCTAAACAATGTCTTAGACAATTCTAAAGGGTCATCTGATTTCAGACTAGGCAGAAACTACTGTGATAATCAGGCGACTCATAATCTTCATATATACGCATAGCTATATACTTATAAAGATTTTTTTCGCACCCGGACAGAACAAATATTTCAAATTACATAAATTATTGTTCCAGGTCGGAATTGAACTCACAACCTCCTGCCCGTCAATCAGATTCACTAACCACTAAATAAGCGGACCAGTGTCATATAATGACAGTATTTCTGCGTTTCATGTGTTAATTAGTTTAATCTAATATATGACCATCGTTTTCGCGATTACATTATTATCACTATAACTAAACGCATCCGCAAGTAATTATCTACCGGGTGTGGAGTGAAAATTGCGATGGGTAAGCCGATACGCGTTTGACGGAAAACAAGAGGGCTAGTGGTGCGTTGCAGACGACAGTTGCACCTTACTTCCGCCGGCTACCGGAAGCGCGGCGCCAGCGCTGCTGTCGCTCGTCCGCGCACGGCTCGTTCCCGCCATTCAAACAACGGCAGCACGCCGTCCCGGACGCAACGCACCGTCGCGTCTCTAATTACCCACCGTAAAAATAAAATTATTACCCAACATAAACTCACGCTCAATTAAATTGGCGCCATTAGTACGAAACGTTGGAATATCTCATTTGAATTATGCATATTTACGCTCCGTATCGAAGTAAAAAAAAAACAAATCTTATGTATTTACGCTACACTAACTTATGCGTATAGGAGCTAAAACAATTAAACGCTTGAAACTTTCTAATTACTGTTTCTATTTGCAAATTAAGATTGGACTTTATTACTAATGCAATCTGCCAGTAGCTATTGTTCATCGCCTTAGCCTCAGTTCTCATCTTCATAGGTTCTATTATCAATTGTATACTGAACTTCAAATATTTGAGCAATTCGATCAAACTCAAGTGTTTTATAACGGTTTAAGGTATTAAAAGTATTCCCTTGTCTGAGGTATTTATGTACTACATATTTAATTTGAATTTAATGCAAATACATTTTTTTATCGACACATTTGTCATTCCACTGTTGGAATATGTATCTCCTCTCATATTGAGAGGGTTAGGGCCATAGTCTACCACGCTGGCCAAGTGCGGGTTGGCAGATTTCACACATCTTAGAATTTATTTTTTTATGCAAATACATAGTTATATAATATATATGCTTCTCTTAATCTGAATTTATTTGTTACTATGTTGTAACACATGGAAGACAAACTGCAAACTGTGTTACAAACACAAAGAAAGAGCTATTCACAACTGATTAGTAAGCATTTGACCGCGGATAGCTCAAGTGAAGAGGAAGCTCTCAGAGGCTAGAGTGTGCAATGTTATGATCATAGGATATACACAACAGATTCATTATTAATGACTAACTCAGCACAGTATGATTAGCGGAACTTGTTTATACTAACGTACCAAAAACGATTCTTAATATTATGTCATTTTCATGTTCAATAATGACGTAGTACCGACTCACTTGGTTTATATCCAGCGACAATTTGATAGAAGTAGCTGAATGAAATAAAAATGTCTAAAGTCGGTGATAAATTCGGTGTTATTTTGACCGTTTGTTTTTTGAAAATTTAAAACACTGTAAATATAGATCGTTTCCTATCAAATTATGTAAGTTTTTTTACATGTACGGGGTAATAATTATTATTACGCCAGTTCCGTTACGGAGGAGGCAGAACAACGAATGTCAACGGTCTATCTCTACATACTTGATTTATTGGGATAATATAAAGCAGTGTTCTCTCTGACACGTCTGTCAATCTTCTTTGCAGCATTAAATGTTTATTTAGCTTCACAAAGATTGTATTTGATGAGTCATGTAGAGAATGCTTCGCTTCTCATATAAATAAAGTACAATCTAATCTCTGTATTATAAGAGTCGTAAATTATTAAAGTTTTTGATAATACGTGCTATCTAACATTGAATTCATAGAATATATTGTTATACAGAAGATTTAACAATCTCGTATTATCGGATGTTGACTGACCTTACGTCATTTTAGTTTTGATCTGTGACTTCCTCTTGATTATCACGTGATAGTAAATGACGTTAGTCACAAAATTAAGTTATTATTAGAGGTTTCTCAGTAAGTTTACAAGTAACATCTTAGGCTATATTCACACTTTCTAACTATAATTTGTGTAACATTGATATGCTATGAACACTATTACCTTAATCCATCTTCTTCTGTATTCTTGGAACGACCAGGAGGAGACCGGTATCCAAGGGTGGAAGGGTGTAGATAATGGACACGCGGTGATCTCTGCCTCCCCTGTAAGGGACCTTACGTGATGATACAATAAAAATATTTCTGTTGGATCGTATCGCAGTTGTCAGTGGCCAATAAATCGGTCCAATACGATCAGCCTCGAGTGGTCACCTTCGCCACGCCGCCAAGTCGCGGACTGCATACATATCGACTGTTAGCGTGTGCATTGCGACATGCACAGCCGTGTCACTTGTCGAATTAAAGGCACTTTCGCGCACGGCGGTAGGAACGCTAACAGAAAAACATAAACAATTTAATATCTTGTATATATGTAAATGTCCTTAGGTGTATTTAGCGATGAGAACAAATAGCAACGGATATCAGTTCGATTTGTTTTTGTAAAAATACTACATGATTTAAGTACATCGTTAAATGTCAAAAGCGAAACAATAACTGTGGTTGTATTTGGGTAATACGACCTTATTGATTTTCGATATGGTACTAGAAAACATTGAAAATTTTGTTTTGATTATATCGCATAGTCCTTTCGCTAGTTGTAAGACATAAATCGGTCAGAGGGATCGTTCAAACCAAAATGCCTATATCCAACTATGTGAAAACATCCTTATATGGCTAGGCCTTGCATCGCAAACGCACGATGAAACGACAAGTGGATTGATGGACTGAAGAGCTGTTGCAGGGAAAGGAAGAGTAGAGACCGAACTCACAGCTGTTGATTATTTCCGATATATTTGATTTATTTAATTTTCTTCCATCTGTCATCTGTTTTTGTATGCTAGGAACAAAATGGTGAATTAGGAGAGCTCTTTCAGTTGTCACATTATTTTGGTCGAAAACCTATTTTGAGTCTGACAGATATAAGGACAAATTATAGGTAATCGATTATGTAAAACTAAGGTAGGGTAGCATTTTGGATATAAAGACCTACTTATAATATCTCATAGTTGGCAAGATAGACATTTTTTTTTTGTTTTCAATACGTTTTCTGCCATTCTCACAGACCCGCTATACCATTGTATTTAATTCGTTATGCTAATCGCCGCTAGAAAGAATACAGAATTGAACAATAAGTAATAAAATGTAATTAAATGTTCAATCCAACAACACAAAAACAATGCACACTCATCTATTTTTAACCTATATTAATATTACAATGTTATATGTAATCTGTGCGCAGAATTGTTATAAACTTCGCCGAATGAATTAATTATCTGTATATCAAGTTGACGTTTGCGGAATGAGTAGAAAAGATTTAAATTAATTATGAATTTTTCAAAAATGGAACGACAATTTATAAGCAAAAAAAACATTTATATAATCCATCTATGTTCTGTTGTACAATCGTCAACGGTTTTAATTATGCAAGTCGCGTGAAGAATGCGACTAATTACAGTTGGTAGGATAATACATGTCGATGCATATTGATTTTTTTATTCAATGACAAGAATTACTTTTGAATAAATATTATTTTTATAAATTCAAACTGTGTAGTATACTGTATAGCTATAGTATGTACGAGTATAAACAATATGTACGGGTATTTCAATTCAAGGTTTTTAATATCGAATGGCGCACTGCACTTACTGTTACAGGTACTGCCCATACTATCAGTTGGGATTTTGTTTCCCGAATCAATCGGACCATTTCAATAGGTTTCTTGTCCTATTAATACAATTTATAGTTTTAAAAAAACAATAGAGAATACACCCCTAAAAATCACAAGTGAAAAAAAACATTCTTCTTCGGCTTACTTGGTCATCATTTGTCCTGCGTTGTAAACGATTGTCGTACGTTGACTTTTAAATGAATGTTCGAATTTCAATATAATATGCCTAAATCCGATCCACTTTTTGTGTGTTTAGTATATTAAGGCAATTGATGGTACACGATAGAATTTTCCGTTTTAGTTTTTTTAAGAAAATGTACAGTAAAAGGAACGCAGAATTTCCCCTAAATTTCAAGTCCATTCTATATTATTTATTTATATAATAACGATAATGACAGCTAATAAATCTTATTAAACTCTGTACATATCTCATTTAAGAAGCTCCAAGGCAGAAATGTGCACCAAAATATGGTGGCGGTAATGTAGTCGAAACGGATATCGTTGAATATATGCTGTAATAGTCCGTAACAAATCCTAATAAGGTCTAAAGCCGCATTGCGTGCAATGTAAGTCATGCACGCAGTATTAACAAGTCAGTCAGCTAGTCAACAAACGTCTTAGTGATTTATTGAAGGCGCGCGGTGGTCTTCGATTTTTGAATATCGAATATGTATGAGCGAACACGTTGCGCGTACAATGTTTTGAATTTGGAATTCAATTGTTTTTTATTGTTCCGATCACAGATTATAAATACTTTTAATTTGTCTTTTTAATTTTAAGCCAGAACTTTCTCTGCGTATCTTTTTTTAAATTTCATTGTCGTATTTAAAACAAGAATCTTTAGTTGTCATGGTCTTTGAATTTACTTTCATTTTATAACTTGTTAATAATATAAATAGTATTTTACAGCAAATATCGAATATTGCGCGAACAGTTTGCTGCGGTCGGCTGTTGCGGTGCAAATGGAATCTTGCGGTCATGTTTACGGCACAGCAATAAAACTATCCAGGCGCCGAGTCGTTCAAACTTTAGTGTTCTAAATACGAATAATATAATGACAGATATTCATTTGAGTTGATGGCGCCTCGTAAATTTAATTGTTTGTCGTCTGTCATCAAAGCATTGAAAAATGGTTAGGTCGTAATTTGGCCACAAGATGAAACAGTTTGTATGCAATAGAATTATTTTTGACCATTATTATCATTAAAATTCCTTTGTGTTAGATACGGATTTCCTATCAGAGTTGTAATGGTTAAGGATTACCAACCTGCATGAGTATGTGTGGAGTGCTTATTAAATTGTATGATTGAAATATAATTTAAAATTATATTGACATAATTAATGTAAATAAAATGACATTTTAGAATTCATTAAAAACTGCATACTGACTAGATAAATATGATGGAACCATTTAAATTGTAACACCTTTGTATACTTATATTTCTGGCAACAAAATATTTGTATTGGTAATATATATTTTTTTATGAACAGACAATGTAGAATAACATATTAAGAACATTTTTATTTTTATTTTTTATTTTTTTTTACCTTTGTATACCTATATTTCTTGCAAAAAAATATTTGTATTGGTAATATATATTTTTTTATGAACAGACAATGTAGAATAACATATTAAGAAAATCACATATAAAATATACAAGAATCAGCAAAGTTTCCACTAAAAAACACCTCATTATATACAGCATTGCGACAGAGATGGTTTGCAGCAAAAAAATTACACATATCGCAATATTTTTATTGTGATGTTCTTACTTATCGATATACCAATATTGCCACCATTCAGTAGTTCGTCATGGTCGTGTTACCGATGGTTCCTGACCGTGGGTGGCCGCGGAAACATTTCACCCTGTACACATACTTGTTACCACCTACCACGCCGTTGCACTTCTCATGGTCTGAGTATGTTGGCAATTAGTCATACTCTTGCTGCAACTTCGATGTTTCTCTTCGTAAATGTGAGCTTCATATATAATACATGTGTTTTTATTATATTTGTACACCTTTTTGTTACAATTTCCTAAATAATAAAATCTTCATGCTAGTATTGTTACCCAAGATGAAAAGTGAATAGGCTTTTTCTATTCATGTGTTTTTCATCTTGGAACGGATCCGTGCTTTCCATCAAAAGGATCGCGGTTTAATGGTAACCTATCATACAATAAAACCTGACTGTTGCGCTTGCGCAACTGGTCGTGGGTTCGATTCCCACCCAAAATTCCTATGAGCACCAGTAATTGTTGTCTGGCTGTAATATGTAGTTTTTTAGCCGTCTGGTTACCTAAAATAAAAAAAACTCTATTACTAATCGCGAAGTAGCAACACCTATTATAAATTTAAATCCCGCCAAAGCAATTTGTTGACTGTGTCTACATTGTTTGATATAAAACCTCTTTTCACAATGCACTAATTGTATCCAACATGAAAACTTTCCCACAGTTAACACGAAATGAGTGATGTCGTGTGTTTTGGCGCCATTAAATTTTTCAAATCGAATTTTACAATAGACACGTGGGCGAGCATTCTCTTCAGGGACTCGTTTGATCGTGAGCGATTAACGAACGAGATTGATTGAAGATATTTTCGTTGAATGTCATAGCTTACTGTGTGAAAACACTGGTTAGATAAAAAACTTTAATGCATACATTATCGAAAAGATGGCAATTAATATGAGTTTTTAATCATTTAAAGGTTTAAAAAGCGTTAACATTCATTCATGGTTAGCAAAGCTTTTGTGACGTGTCAGTTTTTGCAAATGTTCGCAAACGACGGTGATCAACATCATCAGATGGCATGTTTCCCTGTTTGACAGCGTATATACACACGGACACAAATAACGAAATAAAACTCATGAATCAAACTCATGATTATTGTCTTTCCTGCAAGCCAATTTACGGGGTAGGCAGAAAGCCTTAAATGCCAAACATTTATTTCTCTACAGACTCGACATGCTACTCCTTATTCATCAGTGTACTAAATCACTGAATATAAACTAATAAAATCACACCAAACATGGGAATTCCAAATGTGAGACATTGTTAGAGTATTGTATCTTCTTTTTTCTCTATTTATTCTGCGCCGGCCTTTAAAATTTTTCATGTTTTATTATTCTCCTAAGGATTGACAAGTGGATAATGCCACCGTTTCTTTGTTCCCATGCTTAAGGTGTACAATAATGTGTAAATAAATAAATATCTCTCGCATTCAGTTGCCCTCTCATATTCAGACTCGTTTATAATCTGGTCTGTCTGCATTTCTTTAAGCGCCAGCTAACACCTACATTTTGAACAAACCTGTAATCCTTGTCGTGGAGCAGTGTGACCAACATTGCTAGCTGTTGCCAACTTTGACATCACGCCAACGTGTAAATCAAAGCTGTCATGTATCCGAACTAATTAACATAGATGTTTTGCCTTTTTAGACTGATCGAATGCAATTGGTGTTGCCAGTGCAATTCATCTGGTTCTTTCGAAATTTACATATTCATTTTAGTTATTTATTCTATTTTATTATTCCTTTATTTTTGTGTAAATAGTTCAGTTGCTAAAAAAGGAAAAAAATGATAATGGAAAATGGAAAAAAACATGATAATATGTTTCACAACACATATATAACTCTTTAATTTTTAATAATAACTTCAGAATAATTCATTACTCGAACATAAAGTATGTATTAGCTTATTTTAATTGTCGTAATAAAAAAATTAAACCATTTGTTTTATAGTATACCTATAAATACATATGTATGTTGACTGTTGACTGATCAACAGATCAAAAAGTAAGGTCTTAATTTCTCCCATTATTCACGATCTAAATACATCGGAAGTATCAGGAATCACATCGGAAGTAAACTTAAACATCATTCACGGACTCTGAATGCAGAACAAAATCGCAGCATCCGACATGACCATAACAGGCTATAAATGTTGCCAGTCTACGTATTTGGTAACCTGTTTCAATCAGTCGAGATTACTGAACGAATCGGTCTAATTCGGCGCTCCGTTCCGTGAAAATCACTCAGTTACCACAAAACCAAGTAGTCAGATTTGGAATTACGTCGTGCCCACACTTTCGTCACGTCAGCTCAATGATCAATGATTTCGCTTAACCTACTGGCTAGAGCTAATCCACTACCGTGAAATCTAATTAGTCACAGCTAATGCGTTATCATTCGGGCTTTTTTGGATTAAATTGTAACATTTTGCATTCCAATTTTGCCTCATACCATCAAATGTACAGACTCAGATTCATATATCTTTATTTGTTATTACAAACATAAGGATGGCTGATTTTTTTTTATATATTTAACCTAACAAATAGGCAGACGCGCCACCTGCTGGGAAGTGGTGACCGTCGCCTATGGACATTTGCAACACCCGAAGAGTGGCCAATGCTTTGCAACAAGCTCTCCTGATTCACAAAGGCAAAGAGCAGCGATATACGGCCAAGGAGTGGAATTCCCTGCCTGCGTCTGTGTTTCCTGACAATTACAACCTGGACCTCTTCAAATTTAATGT